>MDKH01061668.1:0-12751 GCA_005239495.1 Nicotiana undulata | reverse complement strand
TTTTCCTCACTAATATGTTATGATTTTTCACTCAGTCTTTTCTGTGAAATTGTTTTGACACTCCAAGTATTTTGATACAATTTATTGAAAAATGAAACATTGTTTTGGGTCGAGAACCCGGTATATTATGGCCTGAAGGGCAAATTGAGAGTGTCTGACTGAGTAAGGCTGCTGGCCTATATTGTGAGGATGTTATGATATGAGTGAGGCTTCTGGCCTACATTGTGAGGATGATATGTTATGAGTGAGGCTGCGAGCCTATATTGTGTGTGATTTATGCCATGCTGTGGCTTATTATTGCGCTTGGGCTGTAGGAGCCCCTTCGGAGTCTGAGTCCATTTCCAGTGAGCGCCGGAGAGGTGAGGAGGCTTCCAGGCCTTATGAGTGATGTGAGGAGGCTTCCAGGACTTATGTTATTATTGCGCTTGGGCCTTAGGATCCCCTCCGTTGTCTGTAACACACCCCCAGTGAGCGCCGATACCGAATAAGTGATGCCCGCGGGGCTTATGAAGAGTGACTGTGAGGATGCCAGATGGGCAGAGCGACTGTGAGGTTGCCTGATGGGCAGAGTGACTGTGAGGATGCCTGATGGGCAGAGTGACTGTGAGGATGCCTGATGGGCAGAGTGATTGTGAGGATGCCTGATGGGCAGAGTGATGGTGAGGATGCCTGATGGGCAATGGTTACTACAAATGATTTTGGCCCGAGGGGCAGTTTTATGAAGATTTTTTTACTGAGTTTTTGAACTATGATTTACTTCGTCTTCAAACTGGTTTTTACTGAGAATTTTACTGAGATACACTAATATTGCACTTGTTTCAAAGGTTTTCTGGAAACTGATTTCTAACTCATTATTTGATGAATACTACGTGGTGACTTGGTGTTTTACTGGTTTGTGGAATTGTGTACATGTTCTGTGTGTTTATATTACTCAGACTGTGATTTATTTTCATTACTACTGAGTTGGCGTACTCATAAAGACTCCCTGTGCCTCTGTGCACAGATCCAGGTACTAGTTCGCAGCAGTAGCTGACGCAGTTGATAGCAGCATTTCACGGGATTTCGGGGTAGCTGTCCAGCATCTACAGCTTCTCCAATTCCCTTCCTTGTTTAGCTTTTGCATTTGATTCATAGATATACATTATAGTTTTAGCAAAGTTAGATTTATTTATTCGTAGATGCTCATGACTATTGACTCCAGTTCTTGGGAGGTTGTTTAGAACATTATGGGGACGCTAAGACTTATTATTATTAATTATGATGTGGTTGCTTGCTTATTATTTAATTGTGAACTGTGATAATTGAATAAATGCGTAGTAAAGTGATGGTCGGCTAGCCTAGTTCCACGATAGGCGCCATCACGGCCTGTTAGGATTTGGGGTCGTGACACATGAGTACCATGGTATTTGCACATCAAGTTGGGGTTCCTCTGAGAAGGATCTGACTGTATGGGCTTGGGCCACCTGGTGTCTCTGATTTTTCCAATGGCTGAGACGATGCTTGAAGCATCGATGTTGAAGTCGTATTTTGATAATCATGGTGCCTCCACCGATCCCGAATGCCCATCAAACCCGGTCTTAGTCATGAGTCCCTAGGAATTTTTACCTCGATCTGCTCTTCGATCATTTCGAGGTATGTTGCGCCTCGAACTATTTCTTCTGTCTTCGACGTATGGATGCTACCTCTCCTTGTTCAGCCTTGGCTCCCTATCTACATTTCTTGATTCCTTTGCTAGTAGACTGCTTGGATAAACTGAACCCGAGGGGGCTCCCAACTGGTTGTCCTCGACCCTAATTTTTGACGGGTACCTGTTATGCACATCCGCCCAAGTCGCGGCGGGATATTTGATCAAGTTCTGCTTCAACTGCCTCGAAGCTATTGAGATTTGTTCATTCAGCCCCTAAGTGAAGGACTGTACATTATCGTCATCAGAGACTAGTGGTAACTCCATTCGCTCCATCTGAAAATGGGAGACGAACTCCCTCAACATCTCGTTCTCTCTTTGCTTAATTTTGAACACACCGGACTTCCTTGTTGCAACCTTTATGGAACCAACATGTGCCTTTACAAACGAGTCTGCCAACATGGGAAACGAGTCAATAGAGTTTGGGGGCAGGTTATGGTACCACATCATGGCCCCCTTGGACAATTTTTCTCCAAATTTCTTCAATATGACAGAGTCGATCTCGTCACCCTTCAAATAATTCCCATTTATACCACAAATGTATGTTGTGATGTGCTCGTTAGGATCTGTGGTCCCGTTGTATTTTAGGATGTTGGGCATTCGGAACTTCTTCGGAATGGGCCTCAGAGCTGCACTCGGGGGGAATGGTTTTTGTACAAACTTCTTCGAAATACAGTCCCTTCAAAACCGGAGGTGCTCCTGGTATCTGGTCGACCCTCGAGTTGTAGGTTTCTACTTTCTTATCATTGTCCTCTATCTTCTTTTCTCCCGACTCGACCCTCTTAGTGAGTTCCTCGAGCATCTTCATGATGTTGGGGTTAGTCTCCGACCCATTATTGCTTGATCTCCTTGGAGCTGGCTCGACTCAGTGAGCTGTTTCTGGCCCTGCTATGCTCGGAGTCTTTTGCCGACTCTGTAACTGAGCAATGGCAACTTGTTGTGCTTGCAACATTTCAAAGATTACTTGTAGGCTGACTTCTCTTTCTTCTTGAGCCTGTGTTCTTTGTGCGTCAGGTTGGTCCCCTCCGCGTTCACTTCCTTCAATATCAGTGCCTAAATCGATGTGCAAAGCAATATGTGAACCAACGTCAACGGGGTTAGGTTTTGGTTCTACCCCAGGGTTGAACTGTTTTCTCATGGAATCCGAGATCGTTGGTTACATGTGTGTTTGCTGAGTTAGATATATTTTAACATGAAATCAAAGAATCTTTGGACAAGAAAAAGTGTGAAGAATTACGTGTGTTATCAGAAAACTAGCCCAAAATAATCACTATTATCTTTAGCCCCACGGTGGGCGCCAAACGTTTTACCTCGAAAATGGCTTTAACAATTAAATTTGATTTGTGGTTCTAAAAATATGTGTTTATTCCAATACAAGTAAATAAGCAAGAAGTATTAAGTGTAGATAAGAAGAAATGATAACCAAACTAGTGTTGTCAAAGGAATGGGGGCCTCGAGCTCGATAGCCCCGGAGTCTCGACGTTAGTTAATAGCAATAAATTATGAACAATAAGTGAAGAGCAATAAAGCTGAAGAATATTCTTGAGTACAGTAAATGAGAAAGCGGAGTATAATGTTCTATTGCAGTGAACGATGATGTCTACAAATGATTGGAGTCCCCTTTATATATGAGGGGAAAATACATTTCTATTTACAGTAAAAATACTATTGGTACAGCTGTATAACCGCCTATTGTTGCACCAGCTCTTTAGGAGACTCTAGCCCAGTTCATGAGCATGTTCATCACCTTAGCTCAGGGTGGATTGATCCCACTTGCTCCTGCCACGTCTTAGGCCGGGGGAGGGGCACAGAATCTCCCAGCCCGTACCCCTAAGCAGCGGGTTCAGGACGACCAGGCGCCAAAGTTTATACCTATGCAGCTGGTAGCTCCGGTCCATCACGAGGCTAGGACACCAGCTTCTGAGGCGGAGCAGCTCAGACTTGAGAGGTACAAGAAGTACCACCCAACTACCTTCAGTGAATTGGCGACAGATGACACCCAGGGTTTTCTGGAAGAGTGTCACCGTATTCTCCGCACTATGGGCGTAGCAGAGACGAGTGGGTTTTTTTTACCAGATTCCAGCTTAGAAGAGTAGCATATCAGTGGTGGCGTGCTTATGATTGAGTAGTCTGGCTGAGGCAGCTTCACTTACATGGACTCCGTTCTTGGACATGTTTTTGAGAGAATATGTCCCTTAAAGCCTCAGGGACTCATGGCACGCAGATTTTGAGCAGTTGTGCCAAGGTTCTATGACTATGTCAGAGTATGTAGTTCGCTTCGGTGATTTGGCCCACCATGCACCAGCTTTGGTTGCCACAGTACGAGAGAGGGTTCAATGGTTTATTAAGGGACTCCACCCCAGTATCCAGATTAATATAGCTAGGGAGTTGGAGATGGATATTTCTTATCAGCAGGTTATGAGTATTGCTAGGAGATTAGAGGGCATGCTTTCCTGGGATAGAGAGGAGAGGGAGGCCAAGAAGTCTCGAGAGTCTGGCACTTACAGTGGTACTCGTTCCCCAACTGCAGCTCACTATGGTAAGGGTTATGTGAGTCGCCCCGTTCATTCAGCTCTTCCAGCCACCAGTGGTATTCAAGTCCCTTCTAGGCCCCAGGAGCCTTATTATGCACCGCCAATATCTAGTATGCCTCCTGCTCGGGGTGCTTTTAGCGGCAAGTCTAGCAGACCTGGCCCGAGTCGCCATATGGTGAGGGATTGCCCCAGACTTAGGAGGGGTGTACCTCCATAGACTTCTTAGCCGTCGCGTGATCCACTGGGTCCTCAGGCTATGATTCTAGCACCAGCTACAGCCCCACCTGCTCAGCCAGCTCAAGGTGAAGGTCGGAGAGGTTGAGGTCGCCTTAGAGGGGGAGGCCAGGCCAAATATTATGCTCTCTCGGCTCGTACAGAGGTAGTTGCTTCCGACTCTATCATTACAGGTATTGTCCCGGTCTGTCATAGAGATGCGTCAGTATTATTCGATCCACGCTATAGATATTCCTATGTGTCCTCTTATTTTGCCTTGTATTTGGGCGTATCTCGGGATTCTTTGAGTTCCCTTGTTTATGTCTCTACTCCTGTAGGAGATTCTCTTGTTGTGGATCGCGTGTATCGGTCGTGTTTGATTGCTCTTAGTGGTTTTGAGACCAGAGACGATTTATTATTGCTCAGTATGGTAGACTTTGATGTTATCTTGGGCATGGACTGGTTGTCGCCCCATTATGATATTCTTGATTTGTCACGCTAAGACCGTGGTGCTGGCTATGCCAGGTCTACCACGATTAGAGTGGAGGGGTACCTTAGAGTATACTCCCAACGAACTTAATTCATTTCTTAAAGCTCAACAAATGGTTGAGAAGGGGTGTGACGTGTATCTAGCTTATGTGAGGGATGTCAGTATCGATACCCCTACAGTTGAGCCAGTTCCAATAGTGAGGGAATTTCCAGATGTTTTTCGAACTCATCTTCTATGCATGCCGCCCGATAGAGATATTCATTTTGGATTTGATCTGTTGCTGAGCACTCAGCCCATCTCTATTCTTTTGTATCGTATGGCTCCTCTTGAGTTGAGGGAATTGAAGGAGTAGTTGCAGGATTTGCTTGATAAGGGGCTTCACTCGACCTAGTATGTCACCTTGGGGTGCTCCAGTCTTATTTGTGAAGAAAAAAAATGGTTCTATATGTATGTGCATTGATTATTTCCAGCTGAACAAAGTCACATCGGAGAACATGTATCCATTTTCTCATATTGATGACTTATTTGATCAGTTACAGTGTGCCAGGGTGTTTTCCAAGATTGATTTACGTTCAAGCTATCATCAGTTGAAGATTCGGGAGCAAGATATCCCGAAGACTGCTTTCAAGACTCGGTATGGTCACTACGAGTTCCTTGTGATGTCTTTTGGGCTGACTAATGCCCCTGCAACTTTTATGCAATTAATGCATAATGTGTTCCGGCCCTATCTTGACTCATTAGTCGTTGTGTTTATTGACGACATTCTGGTGTACTCTCGGACTCGGGAGGATCATGAGCAGCACCTGAGGACTGTGCTTCAGACCTTAAGAGAAAAGAAGTTATATGCAAAATTTTCAAAGTGTTAGTTTTGTCTAGATTCAGTGGAATTCTTGGGTCATGTAGTATCGCGTGAGGGGATCAAGGAGGATCCGAAGAAGGTGGAAGCAATGTAGAGTTGGCCTAGGCCGTCATCAGCTACGGAGATCCGGAGTTTTCTTGGTTTGGTGGGGTATTACCGTCATTTCATAGAGGGATTCTCATCTATTGCAGCACCTATGACCAGGCTGACCCAGAAGGATGCTCCATTCAGGTGGACAGAAGAGTGTGAGGAGAGCTTTCAGAAGCTCAAGACAGCTTTGACTACAATCCCAGTATTGATATTGCCTACTTTTTTGGGGTCTTACATTGTATAATGTGATGCGTTGCGGATTGGTCTTGGTGCGGTGTTGATGCAGGACGGTAGGGTGATTGCCTACGCGTCCAGACAATTGAAGGTACATGAAAAGAACTATCTTGGACCTTGAGTTAGCAGCTATTGTTCACGCCTTGAATATTTGGCGGCACTATTAGTATGGTGTCCCTTGTGAAATTTATACCGATCATCGGAGTTTGCAGCATCTATTCAAGCAAGAGGATCTTAACTTCATCAGCGGAGGTGGTTTGAGCTACTTAAGGACTATGATATCACCATTTTGTACCATCCAGGGAAGGCCAATATTGTGGCTAATGCTTTGAGTCATCGGGCGGAGAGTTTGGGTAGTTTAGTATATCTACCAGCAACAGAGAGGCCATTGGTGTTGGATGTTCAGTCTTTAGACAACCAGTTTGTGAGATCGGATATATCTGATCCGAGTCGAATATTGAATTGTTCGGTCTCAAGATCTTCTCTTTATGATCGTATCAGGGAGCGTCAGTATGATGACCCCCATATGCTTGTCCTTGAGGACATGGTCCAGCACGATGATGCTAAGATGGTGGCTATTGGGATGATGGTGCATTAAGGATGCAGGTCTGGCTATGTGTGCCCAATGTAGATAGTTTGCATGAGTTGATTCTCTATGAGGCTCACAGCTCATGGTACTCCATTCATCCGGGTGCCGCGAAGATGTATCAGCACTTGAGGCAGCATTACTGGCGGAGGAAGATGAAGAAGGACATAGTGGAGTATGTGGCTCGATGTCTAAATTTCCAGCATGTGAAGTATGAGCATCAATGGCCAGGTGGGTTTCTTCAGAAGTTAGTGATTCCGGAGTGGAAATGGGAGCGGATCACTATGGATTTCATTGTTGGACTCCCACGGACTCATAGGAAGTCTGATGCAGTTTGGGTGATTGTGGGTAGGCTGACCAAGTCAGCTCATTTAATTCCTGTGATGACTACATATTCTTCCAAGAAATTGGCTCAAGTTTATATTCGCGAGATCGTCAGGCTTCATGGTGTACCGTTATCCATCATCTCTGATCGGGGTACGCCATTTACGTCACGGTACTAGAGGGTCGTACAGCATGAGTTAGGTACTCGAGTAGAGCTGAGCACAATATTTCACCCTCAAACGGATGGACAGTCGAGCGCATTATTCATATATTAGAGGATATGCTCCGTGTGTGTGATGGAGTTTAGAGGTTCGTGGGAACAGTTCTTTCCACTTGCGGAGTTTTCCTACAACAATAGTTACCAGTCAGGCATCCAGATGGCAGGCTCTGTATGGTAGTTGTTGTCGGTCTCCAGTGGGTTGGTTCGAGCTGGGCGAGTCTAGATTATTGGGTACAGACTTGGTTCAGGATGCCCTAGATAAGGTGAAGGTGATTCAGGATCGACTTCGCACAACCCAGTCCAGATAGAAGAGTTATGCGAATCAGAAGGTTCGCGATGTTGCATTCATGGTTGGATAGCGGGTCTTACTCCGAGTTTCGCCTATGAAGGGTGTTATGAGGTTCGGGAAGAATGTCAATTTGATCCAAAGGTCCATTGGTCCCTTTGAGGTGCTGCGACGAGTTGGGGAGGTTGCTTATGAGCTTGTCTTACCTCCTAGTCTAGCAGGAGTTCATCTGGTATTGCATGTTTCTATGCTCTGGAAGTATCACGGTGATCCATCTCATATGTTGGATTTCAGCTTAGTCCAGTAAGACAAGGATCCATTTTATGTTGAGGGGCCAGTGGCTATTTTGGACAGGCAGGTTAGAAAGCTGAGGTCAAAGAACATTGCTTCCGTCAAGGTTCAGTGGAGGGGTCAGCCGATTGAGGAGGATACTTGGGAGACCGAGCATGATATGCGTAGCCGTTATCCTTATATTTTCACCACTTCAGGTATGTCTTTATACTAGTTCGAGGACGAACAATTGTTTTAAGAGGGGGAGGATGTAACGACCCGACCGGTCGTTTTGAGAGTTATAGCCCTGATCCCCTGTTTACTGCTTTCCCCGTATGTTTTTCCGCTTATGTGACTCGCCGGGAGGTCTTTGTTGTGGTTTCAGAGTGTTTTGGGACACTTAGTCCCTAAACGGAAGCTTAAGTATTAGGATTTTTACTATAGTTGGGACTATGTGAAGATGACTCCAGAATGGAGTTTTGTCGGTTCTCTTAGCTCTGTTAGGTGATTTTGGACTGAGGGGCGTGTCCGGATTGTATTTTGGAGGTCTATAGATTATTTAGGCTTTAAATAGAGAAAGTTAAATTTTTGGAGATTTTGACCGGTAGTGGATTTATTGATATCGGGGTTGGAATCCGATTCCAGAAGTTGGAATAGGTCTGTAATGTTGAATAGGACTTAAGTGCGAAATTTGGGGTCAAACAGACGTGGTTTGATAGGTTTCGGCATCGGTCGTAGAAATTTGAAGTTTCAAGTTCAATAACAATTATTCTCTAATTCATTAAGAGACACCACTACAAGTTTAGAGGGTATTCGGCGCAACTAACGAGGGAAAACATATGCTATCTGAATTGTCTTGATATGACAATCATTAATTCTTGATTTTTTTTAGAAAAAGTGGTCCATATTAATATTTCCATGAGAGCTCTGCATTGGAACGAGAAAGCCAAATTAAGTTTTGCTAATTCGAAGTTTCGGCAATAACGAAAAAGGTATTAAATAATTTTGTTTCGTTACTACTATTTTCTTAGACACGGTATTTATATATATAAACTGTATATTGAATAATGATAGATTGAAATAGTTGGGCATCAAATGTGAATTCATCCAGAATATGTATTTGGAATCAATTGAGACTTTAATATTAATATTACATCTACAGTTTCATATTGTTGTCTTTGAATTTAGATAGATTTTGACTTATACTCTGGTTATTACTATTACTGGAATCCGAGTATTAATTTAAAGGAATCTTAATTGAATAATTATGTTAGATGGTGATAGTATTAATTTTTCTCCTTTAATTCATGGTTTAAGGTATGAGATATTAAGATTTAACTCTAAACTTGAAAGTTAAAGATATTGAGTTTGACCCATTAAGTGACATCGATTATCAATATGTTGTATAGATTGAGGCCATTGAAGGTTGTTTGGTTTGTGCTCTAGACAATACAAGGTTGGAAAAACTTGTGGTTAGCGAGGTATGTGAGACTTTAAGCTTTGATACTTGCTTTTTCTAAAATCCGTTTTGAAAGTGTGCGTTCTCTGTCTGGTCTATGTGTTGGGACAAGCGTGCGCTTGGCAGAATCAGTTGTCTTAGACTAGGCGCAAATATATTATTTTATGAAAAATATAAAAAAAAATATTTTATAAGTTTTTGATAGTTTGATACGGCTGTGCGCCATGATGTTGAGTATGATACGGTCGTGCGCCATGATGTTGATTTTGATACGGTTGTGCGCCATGATGTTGAGTTTGATACGGCTGTGCTCCATGATGTTGAGTTTGATACGGCTGTGCGCATGATGTTGAGTTTGATACGGCTGTGCGTCATGATGTTGAGTTTGATACGGCTGTGCGCCATGATTTTGGGGCATTGTGTATGCCTTTGTACATCACTCAAGAATTATGTATGCTTCTCGATATATTTGGGGCATTGCATATGCTTCAGTGAGCATTGTGTATTCCCTGTTACATATTTGAGGCATTCTGGTGTCGTTGTGGACTCGTAGGTGTGTTGGTAAATCTCTCTTACTGCAATTATGATAAGTCCTTAGTGGGTAAGCTTGTTGGTTAATTCTCAATAACTCTGTTGATACATATATATATTGAGTTATTGTACAATTATCATATTTACTATATCATTCGTGTTGTGGTGTGTTTGTATTTTCTAACACTTGTTCCAGAGGTATTTAAAGTGGTGGGTCGAGGATCTTACAGGGTTATTTTTACATATAACTTATTCCTTACTTTCATCTCTATGTAGATACCGTTGCGGGAGATAGAGCTAGTGGCTGATGAGTTTGTTCGAGTGGATCCTATTGCTGAGGTGAGCCACCGCATTGTTCATGAAGGCTTTCCTTTCAGACATACCTAGCTCGTGTTAGTTATTTGCTTTTTTTGGGGTTTGCATACCCGTCAATAAAAATCATATTACTCTGTTATATGCTCCATGGTCTTATTGTGGGATTTCGTCTAGAGTTTTATTATTTGAGTGATTGTTGGTTTTTCTATCGATTGACTAAGGTATTGGGCGATAATCATTTCCTCTTTAATTATTAATAGTACTATTAGGACTGCATTTTTCTCTCTCAGTGTTTGTGTAAATGGTTAAACGTTAGAGAAAGGGGTTCGCCTGGCAGGTGGTGTTAGCTGTGTGCGAGTCACGTCTATGGGGTAATTTGGGACGTGACAAGAATATTATTTCTGTTGTTGTTTTCAAATTATGTAAAAGCACTAGATCTATGACCTTCACCTAGGTATTTCCCTAACGGGTTGGAAGCTTTAAAGCGTATTTTGTTGTTCGGGGTGTAATATAGCTATCAACACACAATTACCCACTCAATACCTCTCGGCAAGAGAGTGGTTTTTCTCAATTTGGCTTTCTCAAGTCCAAATGGGTATTGAATAAAACATTTGATAAAATGCTCAAGTCGGGTTTTACTATCTCTAGGTCCAACCCTTTAATTGGTACTATCAATCTCTTGATTTCATCCCAAGTTCTTCTTAGCCAAGTTTTCCTAGACTAAGTCTCTCTTTATCGAGTAAAGACCAAGTCAATTAGGCATGAACTAATATTTGCAACCATTAATTCTACAATTAGAGCAAGAACAAGGCTAAATAATAAAGACCCAACCATAAACAAGCCCTAAATCAAACACCCATCAGGTTCACACACTAGAGTTGGGTCACAAACCTAGCTAAAAATCTAGCTACTCATATTGGGTATTGAAGAAAACAAAGAAGGAAAGATGATAAAACTCATATTGCAAGATTAAAAGATGAAAATCCAATGTTAAATCACAAATAGCTAAAGTTGCCTAAAAGGTTTCCTCTTTCCTTTGTCTTTGTCTACTGTTCATCCTTGACCTTCTTGTGTTTTTATTAACCAAGAACACATGCACTTTGTTGGCACTAAAAAAAAAGGTTTAAAAAGAAACGGCTACTGAACTTCTGATATTCAAAACTTGACCTAACTTTGTGAAAGAAGTCTATTTATACACAGCTAGAATTTTCGAACAAAATATATTATTTTATGAAAAATACAAAAAAAAATATTATTTTATAAGTTTTTGATAGTTTGATACGGCTTTGCGCCATGATGTTGAGCATGATATGGATGTGCGCCATGATGTTGAGTTTGATATGGTTGTTCTCCATGATGTTGAGTTTGATAGGACTGTGTGCCATGATGTTGAGTTTGATACGGCTATGCGCCATGATGTTGAGTTTGATACGGCTGTGTGCCATGATGTTGGGGAATTGTGTATGCCTTTGTACATCACTCGAGCATTGTGTATTCTTCTCGATATATTTGGGGCATTGCATATGCTTCAGTGAGCATTGTGTATGCCCTGTTACATATTTGAGGCATTCTGGTGTCGTTGTGGACTCGTAGGTGTGTTGGTAAATCTCGTTTACTGCAATTATGATAAGTCCTTAGTGGGTACGCTTGTTGGTTAATTCTCAATAACTCTGTTGATACACATATATATATTGAGTTATTGTATAATTATCATATTTAGTATATCATTCGTGTTGTGGTGTGTTTGTATTTTCTAAACCTTGTTCCAGAGGTATTTAAAGTGGTGGGTCGAGGATCTTACAGGGTTATATTTACGTATAACTCATTCTTTACTTGAATCTCTATGTAGATACCGTTGCGGGAGATAAAGCTAGTGCTTGACGAGTTTGTTCGAGTGGATCCTATTGCTGAGGTGAGCCACCACCTTGTTCGTGAAGGCTTTCGTTTCAGACTTACCTAGCTCGTGTTAGTTATTTTCTTTTTCTTTGAGGTTTGCATAACCGTCAATAAAACTCATATTACTCTGTTAGATGCTCCATGGTCTTAGTGTGGGATTTGGTCTAGAGTTTTATTATTTGAGTGATTGTTGGTTTTTCTATCGATTGACTAAGGTATTGGGAGATAATCATTTCTGTTGAATAAAGTCACTGCATGGTTTTGAAGATTGACAAATGCCAACCCAGTTGAACCAGGTCCATCAGGGCAAACATAGTCAAACAGACCCATTGGCACAAGAAGCGTCCATGCACAAGAGATAAGTATTATCTGTGAACTAAGAGGTTATCTCCTAAGCGAAAAGGTTGCAATTTTATAAGGAGTTGGACTTTGATTTCAGGTAGGACAGAATCAAGATCAAGGAAGTTGATATAAACACAACTCTTCCACCAAGGAAGAGTTGCATTAGAACTGAAAAACAACATCTCAACTACTGACTCTATAAAATGTTGAAGCATTCCTGCTCAAGAATACGCACAAACACAGAAGTGAAACAAGAACTGAAAGCAAAATCACCAAAGAAATTTTGCAAGTAGAATCCTTGTGCGACACAAAAGCTACTCTAACCAGCTAGAAGAAAACAGTTCCATCTGTTGTATTTTGAGTCTAGTTGGTTGTAGTAGGTGATTACATATTGTATCTCTCAGCTTTATCTAGAAGC
>ML279425.1:15601-83926 GCA_005239495.1 Nicotiana undulata | reverse complement strand
TTCACTAGAACTAACTTTTGATGTTGAAATATGGTGTAATCCATTTGCAAGACTTTAAATAAAATAGGGTTTATATTAAAACCATAGAAGAGTATTTTACAGAACATAAACCACTTAAAACAAAATCCCACACGAGCTGAAACCACCCAAAAATGAGCAACAACAAGAAGAACAAGAAACTTACTAGCGCGACGGGATTCCCGACACTTGATTTGTGTTGTTTGCCCTTTGTTTGGGTCTTGGATCATGAGAGAACCTTGAGAGAGTGTTTTAAGGTGTATAGGGTCTGAATATACTGAAACTAAACGAGTTAAAACGGGGGTTGAGGCGTCTTATGTATATCAACATATCTAAACCGCCTATGTGGGTCCCATAGAGAGCTACTTGGCGCAGTCTCGCTAAAATACAAATATCTCTCTACTCCGACTTCGTATAGACAAACGGATTAATGCGTTGGAATCTAGACTCATAGATCTTCAATGTGGTAGGTAGATCATTTCCTAATTCCAAGTATATTGGGAGAAAATATCAGTTACATTTTACCTAATTTTCAGCACATTATGAATGTAACTTGTGAAGACCTTTGCCAACTTTTGTTCCACAACTTGTTTTACTTCAAAACGTAGCACACGAATATCATATGACAAACATAACTCATAGCATAAACTCCTTATCATGTAATGAACCATAGTCTCACCCTAAAGTACATGTTGTAACATTTCAAACTCGTCGACTTTCGACGAATCTTATTTTCTTCAATTGGTTTAGCTTCTAAGCTTTCCAATCCTGTTGGTACTCGTTATTCAAGATCTTAAATATTTGTAACCTCCAAGGTAACATTATTAACTTACTATATATTCCATCAAATATAATCTTATTTTTGAGCTTACTCAATTGACTTACGATGTACTCTCACGTACGAAAACATGGGGTGTAACATCGCGGCTGCATTTTGGTGGCATAATTTTCCTTGGACTTTTGCGAAGGGAGGTTCTGTGGGTATTATGTGACCACAGAATAGGTATGCGGACCGCATACTGGTCGCAGACCTAGACAGAAAATTCAAGCCCCTGAGGGCTACTTTTGCGGTCATTTTTCGAGCCGCATAGTCGTTAAGCGACCGTAGTTCTGTGTCGGGGCACCCATTATTCATATTTTAAAACCCGACCCTATAACACATGTTATACACCATTTTGAGCTATTTTCTGATATTCTAAGAGTGAGGAACAGAGTTCTTAGAGAGGCAGATCAACCTTCACACTAATATACATCAAAGCTTGCTAAATCTTTGAAGATATTCAAGTGAGACATCTAAATCTTCCTCCTAAGAGGTAAGGCTTCATCACCCCAGCTCTTAATTTTGAAACATAGCCCTAATGGGCCATTAGGGGCATAATTTATGGGAATAAGGGTGATTACATTGCATGCATGTGTCCCTAGAAGTTGTGGGGGAGTTAAAAAACAAAATAGAGAACTTTAAAGCAAAGATAGGAAAGAATGGGGGAATGGGCTGCTGTAATCTTTCATGAAAAGAACCATAAAACCTCAATAAACACATAATGTCGATAGAGTGCTCAAATAAGCTATAATCTTGATCATCCTTCTAATCTTTGCTTCAACTTGTTGTACCCCTAAAGTAGATTGAAGGTTCTAAGTGTTCCGGAATTATTATAGAAATTAAAGAAAGCTCAATTGAGGTATGTATGGCTAAACCCCCTCTTCTTAGAATTGAACCCTTGGTGATTCGTGAAATCGTTTTAACTCCCTAAATTTATCATGCTAGAAGTATCTGCTCTGATGTGTTGTGTTTAAAGATTCATATTCAATAGTTTCTCTAAATGTTTATTTTTTTATCATGCCCATTTGAGGATCTGTTCAAAAAGGTGGAATATGTGTTGAGAAAGGTTAAGAATTCTTGTTAAGAAATCAGACGATGGTTGCTATGCCAATTCGTATGGAAAGCCTATGTGTGCTTAAGATTTTTCAAGCCTTCTTTCTTATGTGTGAAAATGACTTACATGATAGATCTTATTGATGTGATAATAATGTCGAATATGAAAAAGGGGAAAACATGAAAATGTAAAGTAGGTCCAAGAGCTAAGAACAATTTAATAAATAAAGCCCCCCGTGCCAATGTATCAAAAGATGGGAAGGAAATGTAAAGTGAGATGATTGATTGAAAGGATGATGTCTCAATTGAGATGGCCTAGACGATCAGGCCGTGATCGTACGTCATACCGCACACATGGTGGTAATTGTGCTGAAAATGATGATTGGATTTGTGGATAGGGTTGATGTCTCAAATGATATGACCTAGCATATCAGGTCGAGATTGGACTCCGTGTAAGAACACGGTGGTATTGTGAGTTGGGGCACTTAGCACTAAGATTACCAACCTAATGAGATGGAAATTGAACAGAGCACTTATGTGATCACCTACCTTATGCTTTAGTATTTGTTTGAAGTTTTTATTTTACAACATGACAATTTCCCCTTTTGTTTCATTGTTCCTTCTATTAAGGTTGGTGTTTAGATTTACATACTAGTACTATTCGACAGTATCAAACGATCCTTAATGATATTAACCTTCTCCATAGCCTGATGCACGAGTAGTGGTCCTATCAATTCAGCTTCCCCAATCTTGAACCACCCATTGGGAGATCTACATCTCCTACCATATAAAGCCTCGAACAGTGCCATCTGAATAATAAAATGATAACTGTTACTGTAGGAAAATTCTACAAGTGGCAAATGATCATCCCAGCTACCGTAAATGTTTTACCTAAAATCCAGAATTTTGTGGTGCCAAGTTAGATTTATGTGTTATAATAGTTAAGACTTTTTGGATTGAACAGTACGCTACTGACTTAAAGGAAAATGTTTTGACGAAGAATGTGTTTCTGCGGCCCATTATGCGGCCGCATAATCACTCTGCATACCGCATTTTGGCCGCAGAGTGAGGCACTCAATTTGGCCAATTTTGAGGTCAGTTTTGCAGCCAATTATGCGACCGCATAACCATTTCGCGGCTGCATTTTGGTCGCATAATTTTCCTTGGACTTTTGCGAAGTGAGGTTCTGTGGATATTATGTGACCACAGAACAGGTATGTGAACCGCATGCTGGTCGCAGACCTAGGCAGAAAATTCAAGCCCCTGAGGGATACTTTTGCGGTCATTTTGCGAGCCGCATAGTCTTTAAGCGACCGCAGATCTGTGTCGGGGCACCCATTATTCTTATTTTAAAACCCGACCCTATTCCGTTGAAAACACATGTTATACACCATTTTGAGCTATTTTCTGATATTTTAAGAGTGAGGAATAGAGTTCTTAGAGAGGCAGATCAACCTTCACACTAATATCCATCAAAGCTTGCTAAATCTTTGAAGATATTCAATTGAGACATCTAAATCTTCCTCCTAAGAGGTAAGGCTTCATCACCCCAGCTCTTAATTTTGAAACATAGCCCTAATGGGCCATTAGGGGGATAATTTATGGGAATAGGGGTGATTACATTGCATGCATGTGTCCCTATAAGTTGTGGGGGAGTTAAAAAACAAAATAGAGAACTTTAAAGCAAAGATAGGAAAGAATGGGGGAATGGGCTGCTGTAATCTTTCATGAAAAGAACCATAAAACCTCAATAAACACATAATGTCGATAGAGTGCTCAAATAAGCTATAATCTTGATCATCCTTCTAATCTTTGCTTCAACTTGTTGTACCCCTAAAATAGATTGAAGGTTCTAAGTGTTCCGGAATTATTATAGAAATTAAAGAAAGCTCAATTGAGGTATGTATGGCTAAATCCCCTCTTCTTAGAATTGAACCCTTGGTGATTCGTGAAATCGTTTTAACTCCCTAAATTTATCATGCTAGAAGTATCTGCTCTGATGTGTTGTGTTTAAAGATTCATATTCAATAGTTTCTCTAAATGTTTATTTTGTTATCATGCCCATTTGAGGATATGTTCAAAAAGGTGGAATATGTGTTGAGAAAGGTTAAGAATTCTTGTTAAGAAATCAGATGATGGTTACTATGCCAATTCGTATGGAAAACCTATGTGTGCTTAAGATTTTCCAAGCCTTCTTCCTTATGTGTGCAAATGCCTTACATGATAGATCTTATTGATGTGATAATAATGTCTAATATAAAAAAGGGACAAACTTGAAAATGTAAAGTACGGCCAAGAGCTAAGAACGATTTTATAAATAAAGCCCCTAGTGCCAATGTATCAAAATATGGGAAGGAAATGTAAAGGGAGATGATTGATTGAAAGGATGATGGCTCAATGGATATGGCCTAGCCGATCGGTCCGTGATCGGACGCGATGCCACACATATGTTTATGATTGTTCTGAAAATAATGATTGGAATTGTGGATATTATTGATGTCTCAAACGAAATGACCTAGCCAATCGGGTCGAGATCGGACTCCGTGTAAGAACACGGCGGTATTTTTGTATTGGTGCACATGTCAATAAGATTATCAGCCTAATGAGATGGAAATTGAAGAGAAAATTTATGTGATCACCTACTTGATGTTTTAGTATTTGTTTGAAGCTTTTATTGTACAACGTGACTGTTTCCCCTTTTGTTTCATTGTTCCTTCTATTAAGGTTGGTGTTTAGCTTTACATATTAGTACTATTTGACAGTACTACGCTACATCTTTGAATGGATGTAGGTGATTCCATAGCGGACAGTGCCGGTCGCAACTAGTGGTGCATCCTCTCCTCAGCAGTCTTAGTGATCCCCATTTCATTTCGGGGTCGTACATCTTTTGTTCCTTATGTATTGTACTTGAGGTATAGCCGGGGCCTTGTGTCAACACTTTTGATGTACTCTTTTGTAACTATTTAGAGGCTTCGTAGACACGATGTGGGATGTATATGGGTATTAGAAAGGTCGACCGATTATGTGTTTTTTTGAACTCTTGTTCCACTATGTTGTAAAATGTATGTATTTTGAAAACTTAGCCTTGGTGTGACGAAAATAAATTACAATGAACTTGTAATGTTTACATATATGATCTTTCTGTAGTTTAACCAATGGTAACGTGTCTTCTTTTTATCATAAACGAGTCAGGTAGGAAATATTTAACAGGCTTGCTTGACCGGAATCACTGGATTGAGTGCCGATCGCGCTCCCCGTGGTTGGTGCGTGAAAATAGATCTACCCTTCGGCACCACATCATCCCCCTTCCATTCAATCATTGACTCATTGGGAAATTCAAACCTAACGATTCTGGTTCGACAATCAAGCTTAGAGAAACATGAATAAAGGCAGTACTTCCCCATTATTACATCAAAATCAACAATCCCTAATTCAATGTGATCACCCATGGTGTCCCAGCCACGCACCGTGACAACACAATCCCTATAAACCCGCTCGGCCACATTAGACCCACCAATCGGAGTAGATACAAAGAGCGGCTCATGAAGCTTTTCCGGTTCTATCCCGAATTCCATAGGAACATAAGGAGAGACATATGGCAAAGTGGAACCAGGATCAATAAGAGCATATACCTCATGGGATTGAACATTCAATATACCTGTGAAAACATCTGGAGAGGCCTCTATATCCCGACGCCTTCGCATAGCATAAAATCCGCTGGGCCCTCCCGAGTTCTGGGGTTCCACCCCTAGCTACACCACGCCCTGTAGGCGCTGGAGGAAATCAAGTTGGAAGAGGCACTACAGATGTAGTAGCTGAAAAACTAGCTGGTTGTGTCGCACCCCTGCCCCTAGTGTGGTGGGACGAGCGGCAATCCCTCTGAATCTGACCCTTCATACCGCACTCGTAGCATATAGGTAGGTCCATGAAGTAGACCCCAAAGTGTATCCTCCCACACATAAGGCATGAGGGCCTCCACTGCTGCTGGAATCTCCATCCAGACGACCCTGCTGCTGGGGTCCCCTGTCCCTGATTGGGCCTAAAATGACTCCACTACTGCTGACTGGGCCCTGATGGCAGTGCACTTACCAAAGACTGAGAAAATGACTGAGAAGGCCCTGATGACCTTCCCCTAAATGTCGACCTACCACTACAACCACCGGAAGAACCACCAAAGTTGCCCGCAGACCGGGCCTTAGTGCTACCCTTTCACTCCATCCTATTCTTCAATTTGTGGGTCTTTGTGGCTTGAGAAAATGCCACCATCTCATATAATAATACAAGACAACTGTCGCAACCTCATTAATAACCAAAAGGCTAAGGCCCTATACAAACTGGAACACTCTAGCCTCCATAGTGGGAAACATGTGAACAACATACTTAGACAGGCACGCGAACTCCATATGGTACTCTCACACATTCATGTTAACCTGCTTCATGCTCTCAACCTCATCGGCACGGGATGCCTTAGTCTCGGCAGGCAAGAAATGATCCATAAAGGCATCAGTGAACTCACTCCACCTCGCCGGAGGGCTCCCTTACTCATGGACTCCTCCCACATCTCAAACTAAGAATAGGGCACTCCTTTCAGGCGGTAGGAGGCCAACTCCACTAACTCCATCTCATTAGCATGCATAACTCGGAGAGTCTTGTGCATCTCATCAATGAAGTCTCGGGAGTCCTCCTCGGAATTAGTACCCGTGAACACTAGAGAATCATAACTGAAGAAAAATTTTCACCCTAGAACTAGTAGTTCCTCTGGATGACTGGAAGTGTAGGCGCAACATTCGATCTCTAGGCTTGAGAAGCCAGTATCTGAGCCAACATCCGTATGGCTCCCCTAAGCTTTCCATCATAAACATAGCTCCGGCTGAAGGTGGATCTGGAATATTAGTAAAGGAACCGTTGCACCCTCAGTAGGCATAGGAACTGGTGCAGTCTGAGTAGGAATAGTAGATTCAAGCGGTGTAGTAATTAGGGGAATATCCTCACCCCTCAGGTGCTCACCCGCAAAATCAAATACAGAATCAACTGCCACTCCAGGGGTGACATTGGCTCCTTGGATAGTTTTTGCCTTCTTCCTGGGCCTTATGTACTGAAAGCTAGAGCAATACACGAGTTAAAGGATGAACAATCTTACAATCAGCTTTATTGCATGATCGAGAACATCAAAGAAGGGTATTATTCCTAAATGTCCAAGTAGCCTTCTAATTATAGATGTGATCGACAACACACCAATAAGAAGGACTCTACTAGACACAGCTCTGAGACATCCTAGGACACTTTAAAACCTTAGGTTCTGATACCAAGTTTATCACACCCTGACCGAGCAAGCTTGTTAGATTTCCTTATACCCAACTCATCCATGAATAAATAAGAGATATATTCAATTTATTAAAAAGTGAGATGATTTAATAAGCAACCCCGACTCGATTACCATTAGTTACTCCATTTTTAATTATCAAAATAAAAACACTTTCATAGTTTGAAGTGGAACATGTGATCCACATACAACATTACTATCTTGACATTCATAACACCAATACACAACCCACACTATGTCTTCGGAGCCTCTAATAGATATAAAAGAGTACAATGATAGTGCCAGCAACCAGGTTTCATGTATACCTCAAAACATAATACACACGAAATAAAGGATGCACGACCCTGAAATGAAGTGGGGCTCACCAAGTTAGCTGGGAAGAGAGTGTACCGCCATCACTTTTCAATGTCTCCCGCTGTGGAACCACCTGCATCCATTAAAGATACAATTCCCGAGGAAAAAAACATGTTAGTTCATGTCGAATAGTAGTAGTATGAAAACCAAAACACCTATTCAAGAACTTGGAAATACAACATGAATATGATTAATGACGATAACAATAAACGGGATTAGATAGTCGTTAAAGTCAAAGCAATTTTATTAATAACTTCCAATAACATTTATGAATTTCAAGTCGGGGATCCTCTGCAACCACCTTTACACAAAGTGGCCTGCCGCCTCACCTCAATGTATGTGGGTGGAGGTGCAATCACAATACCACAAACTTCACACAAAATGGCCCTGCCGACTCACCCCAATGTATGCGGGTGGAGGTGTAATTACGATACCACAGTTTGACACAAAGCGGCCCTGCCGCCTCACCCCAATGTATGCGGGTGGAGGTGTGATCACAGTATCACAACTCTACACAAAGCGGCCTTGCCGCCTTACCCAATGTTTGTAGGTGCAGGTGTAACCACAATATCACAACTCTACACAAAGCTGCCCTGCCGCCTCACCCCAATGTATGCGGGTGGAGGTGTAACCATAACTTGGATTCTCCAAACGATAACATTTTGTACAAAAGATTTCCTTTTAAATAAATCCCTTTGGCACCTTTGGCCTTAACAAAAATATGAGTTCATAAGATTGCATCATATAAGAAATAAATGTTTGATCACATTGATTTCATACAAGGTTTTCTTCCCAAAAGAGGTATAACATAATTATGTCACAATGTAAGATATTTAACACATGAGGGTTCAGACAGGTTATGCAATTTGAGAATCAATTAACTAGCTTGAACATTGCATCTCAACAGTGTTTCAAGTTCGACTACACATGATGGAGTTTTGCAAGGATTCAGGAGTTCTGCTACTAGAAGAAGAGTTTGTTCTTAATACCTCAAAAAAGCTTTCCTTGGTGTAACAATAACATCTTGACACTTCTAATGATGTTAATCTATAAAAGAGGGGAGAATTACAAGCATGATTAGAGGAATCTGTATGGCAAGAGCTGCTACACTGATGACCCAACATTCCCTCAACTAATTCAAGAACAAAACCAACCAAGATGGTTGAACAACTTACCCATAGTCTCTATTAGCTCATGCATGTGATAAATCTACCCTCATCATCCACAGTCATCCAAAACCCGAAATTGAAGAATTAGGGCTGGGAATTCTTACCTTTGTGAAGCACTAGCAAGTTCCTTTTGATGGAATTCCAAGATTTGATCAAAGTAGAGTAGTGAAATTCTTAGTCCTCCCTTTCCTCTCTCTAGAATAGCTCTCTCCTCTCTCTGAAATGCCAGGTAATCCCCCAAAAATGAACACATACGTTAGGTAAATAAAAAATTATGGTCCAGTTATTAAATTTTAAAAATGAAGCCCCGATGCAGATCTTTGGTCACTTGACCGCATAATACTTCTGCTATCCGCAATATGGACCGTATAATGGCCCTCTAGAACTGGGCATTTCTGCTTCATATATGTGACAGGTCTACGGTTCGCAGACTAATTCTTCGCGGTTACATAATGGGACACAAAACCTCCTTTCCACAACTTCCCAATCCATTGATTTTCATGTTTCGTATCAATTCAACCTCTTGATTCATATTTTCAAATCATTACAATATCTCTATTCATATTCCATATCAGTCCATCCTTTCACATTTTACCAAACCCATCACATAATAGGATCACACACATAGTAAAAGGGAGCATGATGATCACAATTTATACATTCCAATAACATAACAACATGGTAGTAATATGGAACAATATAGAAGCAAGAATTTCTTAATTAGGCACTTAGAACACATAAACTCCATAGATGATCAACAAGAGAGCCATACCCGGAAAGTGAACACAACGGGTTTATCCTATGAGGATTAGAGTTAGCCATACATACCTCGAATTGGAATTTCTCCTTAATTTTTATCTCAAATCACCGGACCTTCTAGAGCCTTCAATCTAATTTACAATGTGATACATTTAAACCTAGGATTAGGAATCATGAATGTGACTTGGACTGGTTTGGTCATTTTATCAAACACTATGTTTTCCTTTAGATTGCATAACCCCTTTTTGTGGAAGGTTACTGTAACCTACGTCCCTTTACCAGATTATGGTAAATTAATGACATGCATGCAAGGTTTTTAACTCTCACCTTCAAGAACTAACCTATGTGTGTTCCATTTTAACTAGAATCTGGGAATTAAGTGAAAATGGGGTAGAAACTTACCTCTTATGGTGAAGAAGATGACGTTTACTTGATTAATTCCAGGCTTAAGTAGAGATGGAGGACCAATTTGGTGGAGATGGTGACTTTCTCTCACTAGAACCCACTCTCACTTCTCTCTATTTTAATCAGATAGTCGTTAAAAATGAAGGGGATGGGTGTTTTATTAAGCTGGGGGTCGGGTTTTAAAATTAAAAATTAGAAGCCTCGATGCAGGTATGCGGTCAGGAATGCGATCACATTCCTACAATGCGGTCCGCAGACCTGTCGCATAAGTGGCCCTCAGCTGGGCCAAAAAGAGAAGCAGACTATACAAGTATGTGGCAGCTATGCGGTCCACATACCTGTTATGCGATCGCATAGTGCGCCACATAACTCCCACCGCAAAAATATAGGAGCATGAATGCGACAACTATGCGGCCCGCATTTCATGGAATGCGATCGCATTATGGGCCACATAGCTGTCCTAAATAATGGACTGCAAACTGTCCAGGTATGCGACCACTATGCGGTCCGCATACATGATCTACGATCGCATAGTGGACCGCAGATTCGCGCAATTCTGAAAAAATCTATCTTTTAAGTCCTGGGGTACTTTTTACTCCAAATGGGTCCGTTCTAAGAATTTCTACAGTTATATCAACATGGGAACCTATCCGGGCATCGTTTTTAGTTAGAAATTTTACGGGGCTTTAAATCCTCCCCCACTTAGAATCATTCGTCCTCGAATGAGGATCGGCAAAATCACTTGGGTATGAAAACACAAAATACCAGCCCCCAATTTTCACTAACTTCGATATTTTAAAAGAAATTCGCTAGAGTTTCCTTTGTAAATAGGCCTATTCACCGATCAAAGAGCCCCCGAAACACAATTCAACAAGTTCCACATACTTCTAGTTACTTCACAAGTTGTACAAAGTTCAAATAACACAACAAATTGCACATAATTCAGTTATTTCAATGAGTTGCACATAATTCAACTAACACAATACATACAAATATGGAACAAAGTTGAGAAGTCATAAGAGAGGGGGATTAGGGGAGTGGGGTGGTTTTAAACAAGATATGACACAAAACTTAGAGATGACCACTTTCATAAACAACTACCTAACTTATTAAAGCAAATGAGGGTATTTCTCTTTCATTTTATTTTCCGCCTCCCATGTGGCTTCCTCGACTTGTTGATTCCGCCATAACACTTTAACCGAAGAAATCTCCTTGTTTCTCAACTTACTAATTTGCCTATCGAGAATAACAACCAGAACGTCTTCATATGACAATTCTTCATTAACTTCAACGGTCTCAACCGACACGATGACAGATGGATCTCCAATCACCTTCTTTAACATGGACACATGAAACACCAGGTGCACTAATGACATTTCAGGGGGAAACTCCAGCCTATACGCCACTTGTCCTATCCTTTGAGCGATCCTATAGCTCGACATACCTTGGGCTCAATTTCTCCTTCTTTCCAAACCGCATGACTCCCTTCATGGGAGATACCTTCAAGAATACCCAATCATCTACTTGAAATTCAAAATCCCTGCGACGGACGTCTGAATAGGATTTCTGATGACTCTAAGCAGCTTTCAACCTCTCCTTTATGATTCTAACCTTCTCCATAGCCTGATGCACAAGATCCAGTCCTAGCAGTTCCGCCTCTCCAACCTCGAACCATCCAATCGGAGACCTACACCTTCTCCCGTACAATGCCTCAAATAGGGCCATCTGAATACTAGCATGGAAACTGTTGTTGTAAGAAAACTCTATAAGCGGCAAATGATCATCCCAACTGCCCTTAAAATCAAGTACACAAGCTCGTAACATGTCTTCAAGCGTCTGAATAGTCTGCTTTGCCTGTCCGTCAGTCTGTGGGTGGAAGGCTGTGCTGAGATTCACGTGCGTCCCCAAACCCTGCTGAAATTTCCTCTGCCTCAAGTTTAATTCCTTCTGTGTTAATAAATACTGAATACTCTTGTTGTCTGTGAACACGTCCACGTGGACCCCATAAAGATAATGCTGCAAGATTTTCAATGCAAAAACAATTGTTGCGAGCTCCAAATCATGCATCGGATAATTCTTTTCATGATTCTTGAGCTGCCTCGAAGCATATGCTATAACCTTACCACCTTTCATCAACACACACCCCAAACCAACCCTCGAAGCATCACAATACACCAAAAACCCCTTTGTACCTTCTGGCAAGGTCAACACTGGCGCCGAAGTCAATCTTGATTTCAATTCCTGGAAACTCTTTTCACAAGCATCAGACCACTAGAACTTAACCATTTTCTGCGTCAACTTAGTCAATGGGGAGGCGAGAGTAGAGAATCCTTCCACGAACCTCCGATAATATCCAGCTAAACCCAAGAAACTGCGAATCTCTATCGGGGTCGTTGGTCTAGGCCAATCCTTCACCGCTACGATCTTCTGGGGATCAACCTGAATCCCTTCCCCGGAAACAACATGGCCCAAAAAGGTAACTGATTCTAGCCAAAAGGCACATTTTGAGAACTTTGCATACAACTGGTGTTGATGAAGAGTCTGCAGAACTTCCTTGAGGTGATTAGCATGATCCTCCTGACATCGTGAATAAACAAAGATATCGTCGATAAAAACTATCACGAAAGAGTCGAGAAATGGCTTGAAGACCCGATTCATAAGATCCATAAAAGCTGTTGGGGCGTTGTTCAACCCAAAAGACATTACCAAGAATTCGAAGTGCCCATAACGAGTCCTAAAGGCGGTCTTAGGAATATCCTGCTCCCTGATCTTTAGTTGGTGATACCCGGACCGTAAATCAATCTTTGAGAAGAACCTAGAACTTTGCAATTGGTCGAACAAATCATCTATCCGAGGCAATGGGTATTAGTTTTTGATGGTGACCTTGTTGAGCTGCCGATATTCAATACACATCCGAAGCGATCCATCTTTCTTTCTGACAAACAGAACCAGTGCGCCCCAAGGCGACACACTTGGTCTAATGAAACCCTTCTCTAGAAGATCCTTCAACTTCTCCTTTAACTCTCTCAATTTTGTTGGCGCCATTCGGTAGGGGAATAGATATTGGCTGCGTATCTGGCAATACATCAATCCCGAAATCAATCTCTCTATCCGGTGGAATCCCAGGAAGATCATTCGGAAAAACCTCAAGGAACTCATTCACAATAGGCACAAACTCGGGAGCAGGCACCTATGAGGTGGTGTCCGCAACCCGGACTAAATGGTAGATGCACCCTTTTCTGATCATCTTTGAGGCCTTAAGATAGGAAATAAACCTACCTCTTGGCACGATATTATTCCCCTCCCACTCAATAACTGATTCATTATGAAACTCAAGCCTCATAATCCCGGTTCGGAAGTCGAGTTTAGCAAAGCACAAATAGAGACAATCCATCCCCATAATTACATCAAAATCTACCATCCCTAGCTAAATAAGATCGGCCGTGGTATCCCGACCACGCACCGTGACAACACAGATCCTATAGACTCGCGCGACCATAATAGATTCACCAATCGGAGTCGACAGTGAGAACGGCTCATGGAGCTGTTGGGTTTCTATCCCTAAACTCGAAGCAATAAAAGGAGTGACATATGATAAGGAAGACCCGAGATCAATAAGAGCATAAACATCATGAGATTAAACAGTCAGGATACCTGTGAAAACATCTGGAGAAGCCTCCGCACTCTGACGACCACTCAAAGCATAGTACCGACTGGGTCCTCCCTTACCTCGTGAACCACCCCTAGCTGCACCACGCCCTTCTGGTGCTGAAGGGCCTTGGGCCGGTGGGCCTGCTGAAGATGTAGCAGCTGAAGAACTGGACGGCTGGGCGGCGCCCCAACCTGCTCCCTGGCTGGATTAAGGGTAGTCTCTATAAATGTGACCCCTCACCCCACAACCATAGCATACTGGCCGATCTAGATAAAAAAGCCCAGTATGAAACCTCTCACACTTGGGGCATAGGCCCCTCTGCTGCTGCTAGAACCTCCCACCTGAACGACCCAGCTGGTGGAACCCCCCTGCTGCCTGGACTGGCCCCAAAACGACCTCCCAGCTGGTGATGATTGTGACAAACTGGTAGCGGGGCACTGGCTGATGACTGAGCATGAGACTGGGATGGTCCTGATGACCCTCTCCAGGACTGGTCTCCCTCCTCCAAATGAACCTCCAGGGTTGGCCGCTGATCGGGCCCTACTACTACTTTATCTCTCCATTCTTATCTTCAATTTCCAAGCCTCTGTAGTTTGGGCGAATCCCACAATCTTCCCATAGTTCAAATCTGAATGCAGGGAGGCTATAGCAGCTTCATTAACAACCAAGGGACAAAGGCCCTGAACAAACCGACGAACTCTGTAGCACGGGCTGCCCTAGTCTCGGCGGGCAGGAAATGATCCATGAAAGCATCCGCAAACTCAGCCCATCTCGCCGGAGAGCTCCCCTTCCCACGTGAATCCTCCCACATCTCGAACCAAGAATATGCCGCTCCCTTCAAATGATAGGAAGCTAACTCTACCCCCTGTGTCTCAGTAGCCCTCATAACTCGGAGGTCTTGTACATATCGTTGATAAAATCTTGAAGATCAACCTCTGGGTCAGTGCCTGTGAACTCTGGAGGGGCTAACTGAAGAAATCGGTTGACTTTGGAACCTGAAGAATCCCCTTGCTCGCTAGAAGACGAAGGGGCAACATTTGATCTTTGGGCCTAGGAGGCCACTAGCTGTGTCAACATCTGAATAGCTCCCCTAAGGTCCCCGTCAGGAATACTAAGACCGGAAGCTGAAGCTAGAGTAGGATCAGGAACATCAGCGGAATCAGCAGCAGGGATTTCAGCACCCTCCGCTAGAGCATGAATTGGAATAGTCTAGCCAGAAATGGAGGAGTCAGGATGATTCATGGTCGAGGGATTATCCTCACTCGCACCAACAGATTTAGAATTTATGGCCACACTTGGGGTGGCATTGGCCTCTAGGTCGAGTCGAGCTCTCTTCTTGGGTGCCATTTACTGAAAGTTGAAACAGATAACGAGTTAGAGAGAAACAACCTCACCTTTCACTCCATCGCACGATACAGAATAACAATGAAGAATAGTATTCCTAAATGTCCATGCAACCCCCTAATTATAGATGTGGTCGACAACACACCAATAAGAAGGGCTCTACTAGACACGGCTCCGAGACATCCTAGGACATTTAAAAACCCTAGGCCCTGATACCAAGTTTGTCACACCCCAAAATCGAGGGACGGGACCGGCGCCCAACTGAATGAACTCGGTCAAGCGAAACTGGTTTTCCTTTCCTACCTGACGCGTTTCCCCGTGGTTAAAGCATGCCTTACTTATATAAAATAGCAAGAGATAATAAAAAATATGTATTCACAATCATAAAGTCCATTTTTCCTCTTTTAGCGTTTTAACATTAGATCTTCCCAAAACATACATATTATATAAAACATTCCCGACAAGGGATCACGATTACGAGTAAGTACAACAACTACCCAAAATATATTTACAATCCACATAATGTCTACGGAGCCTCTAAGAGCACCAAGAAGAATACATAGACTTGCCGGCAACAAGGCCCCGACTATACCTCAAAAGAATGACATATACAAAATGAGTCAACATGAACTACATACAACCCCGAGAGGAAGTGGGCTTACCAAAACTGTTGAAAAGATGGAGGGAAGGCACCACTATCGGCGATCAGCGCTACCTGCTAAAGAACCACCTACATCCATTTAAAAGATGTAGCGCCCCCGGCAAAAGGGACGTTAGTACTATTGAATAGTACTAGCATGTATGAACAAACATACTCTAGATAGGATAAACATCAACAACCAAACTCAAGTAGAGGCATCATACAACAATGCACCGAAGCAAGGGAAAACACAAATAAGAAATTCCACATCCCTCATCCCGTTTTGCCATCTTTTGGTTAATGTTCTTTTGAGTTTCATCTTGTTATTATTATTACTGATCCACTGTGTCATTGTCACATGGAGTGCTATCTCTGCCCGATCAGCTAAGCCATCCTAGGTGAGGTCCGAATATCATCACATCTCATATCATCACTGTGGCACGTTCACACGGAGTGCGATCTCTGCACGAATAGGCTAGGCTAACACCGTGGCATTTGCCCACAGAGTCCGATTTATGCCCGATCGGATAAGCCATCTCAACTGAATAGTGAGGACAATAATCATCATCATATCACAATATCAAGTCATCCATGTGTACGACATGGAGTCCGATTCCAACCCGATCAGATAGACCATCTCACCCCTAGGACATTCTCCTGTCGATTAATGGATATTTTAGGTCGTTTTTATTATTTTTAACTTTTTTGATCCCCAACACATATCATTAAAATCTCTTGATTCATATTTCGTGTCAATCCAGTCCTTTAATTCTTGTCCCACAACTTCCCAATCTATTAATTTCATGTTTCGTATCAATTCAACCTCTTGATTCATATTTTCAAATCATTACAATATCTCTATTCATATTCATATCAGTCCATCCTTTCACATTTTACCAGTTCCATGACATAATAAGATCACACACATAGTAAAAGGGAGCATGATGATCACAATTTATACTCTCTAATAACATAACAACATGGTAGTAGCATGGAACAATATAGAAGCAAGAATTACCATAGATGATCAACAAGAGAGCCATACCTAGAAAGTGAACACAACGGGTTTATCTTATGAGGATTAGAGTTATCCATACATACCTCGAATTGGAATTTCTCCTTAAAATCTATCTCAAATCATCGGACCTTCTAGCGCCTTCAATCTAATTTACAATGTGACACATTTAAACCTAGGATTAGGAATCATGAATATGACTTGGACTCATTTGGGAATTTTATCAAACATTATGTGATCCTTTAGATTGCATAACCCCTTTTTGTGGAAGGTTACTCAAACCTACTTCCCTTTACCAGATTATGGTAAATTAATCACATGTATGCAAGGTTTTTTAACTCTCACCTTCAAGAACTAACCTATGTGTGTTCCATTTTAACTAGAATCTGGGAATTAAGGGAAAATGGGGTAGAAACTTACCTCTTATGGTGAAGAAGATGACGTTTACTTGATTAATTCCAGGTCTGAGTAGAGATGGAGGATCAATTTGGTGGAGATGGTGACTTTCTCTCACTAGAACCTACTCTCACTTCTCTCTATCTTAATCACATAGTCGTTAAAAATGAAGGGGATGGGTGTTTTATTAAGCTGGGGGTCGGGTTGTAAAATTAGAAATTAGAATCCCCGATGAAGGTATGTGGTCAGGAATGCGATCGCATTCCTTCTATGCGGTCCGCAGACATGTCGCATAAGTGGCCCTCAGCTGGGCAAAAAAGAGAAGCAGACTGCCCAGGTATGCGGCAGCTATGCGGTCCACATACCTGTTATGCAATCGCATAGTGCGCCGCATAACTCCCTCCGCAAAAATATAGGTGCATGAATGAGACCACTATACGGCCCGCATTTCATGAAATGTGATCGCATTATGGGCCGCATAGCTGTCCTAAACAATGGACAGCAAACTGTCCAGGTATGCGACCACTATACGGTCCGCATACATGATCTGCGATCGCATAGTGGACCGAATCCGCGCAATTCTGGAAAATTATCTCTTTTAAGTACTGGGGTACTTTTTACTCCATAGGGGTCCGTTTTAAGAATTTGTACACTTATATCAACATGGGGCCTATTTGGGCATCATTTTATTTAGAAATTTTACGGGTCTTTACATACACAGCAATGTTGGTCTCGGATTTCATGTGGAAAATGATAATGTAGTTGCTTCAGGGGCCGATGTACCACCGCCTTACCCCGGGGTAGTGCCAGTTCCGGAGCCAGTCGATGTTTGTTCACGCATTGCTCTAAATGCATACTTAGGTGCAAACGTCAGAGGAAGTTTACGCCGGGAGGTTCGACCTTGGTCAAGGAACACAGGGTCTAGGAGATGGGGGAGTTACCCTCCAAGTAATCTTCAAGATGCTGCAAGCTCGGAATATTGCTATCGCCCAACTACAAAGTCAACAAAATTATCCGTGCGTGGTTGATCCAGAAACCACCCGCCGTCTTGAACTAGTGCCGGTAAGGTCGAATGATAATGGTTTTGTGGCTGACCGTACGACCATGAAAATGCTCGAAGAGCTCACCAAAAGGATCGAGTAAGGAGAAAAGAGGATCGAAGATAATGGCAAAAAGGTGGAGACATACAACTCTAGAATGGATCAAATACCAGGGGCACCTCTGATTTTAAAGGGTTTGGATTCCAAAAAGTTCATGTAAAAGCCTTTTCCCCCGAGCGCCGCCCTGAAGCCTATTCCAAAGAAGTTCTGCATGCCGAAAATACCTAAATACAACGGGACCACCAATCCTAATGAACATATCACCACATACACATGCGGCATAAAGGGAAACGACTTAGAGGACGATGAGATCCCGTCCCTTTTGTTGAAAACATTTTTGAAAACATTGTCTAAGGGAGCAATGATTTGGTTTCAAAACATGCCTCCGAAATCTATCGATTCTTTAGCCACGTTGGCATATTCATTTGTGAAGGCACACACTGGTGTTATAAAGGTTTCAATGGGGAAATTGAACGTCTTAAAGATTAAAAAAATGGACAACGAAATGTTGAGGGAGTTTGTGTCCCGATTTGAAATGGAACGAATGGAGTTACCACCGGTCTCCGATGATTGGGTCGTTCAAGATTTCACTCAAGGATTAAACGAGTGGATCTCGATAGCATCATGACAGATGAAGAAAAACCTGATTGAATATCCCGACGTAACTTGGGCGGACGTGCACAATCGATATCAGTAAAAGATTAGGGTTGAGGACTACCAGTTGGGAGCCCCCTCGGGTTTAGTTTATCCGGACAGATTGGAAGTTAAAGACTAGAGGGATACCGATAGGGAGCCGAGGTTGAACAGGGAAAGGTATCATCCATATGTTGCAGAGCGAAGGAATAACGGGTAGGAACGCAATTCATCCTGGAGTGATCGAAGAACCGATCGAGGGCAGAACCCTCGGGGACTCATGAGTAATAATGGATTTGATAAGAACACAGGACCCTCTGAAGCACCTCGATTATCGGAGTACAACTTCAGCGTCGATATCTCGGGTATCATTTCGACCATTGGAAGGATTAAAGACACCAGGTGGCCCAGACCTATACAAACTGAACCTTCTCAAAGGAATACTAACTTAATGTATAAATATCATGGTACACATGGCCATAGGACCGAGGATTGCAGACAGTTGAGAGAAGAGGTAGCTCGATTATTCAACGAAGGTCACCTTGGAGAATTCCTCAACGACAGGGCGAAAAATCACTTAAGAGAACGAGACGCCAATAGAAAGAATGAGCAAGAGGAACCTCAACATAACATCCACATGATCTTTGGTGGGGTCGACGTCCCACATGGACCTATTTTCAAACCCACCAAAGTGTCTATTACAAGAGAAAAGCGAACCCGAGACTACATAGCCAAAGGCACCCTTACATTCAACGACGAGGAGACAGAAGTCCTCTCTCATCCACAAAACGACGCCCTGGTACTTTTAATTTTACTAAATAAAATTCAAGTTAAACGTGTTCTTGTGGATCCAGGTAGCTCGGCAAAAATAATCAAGTCAATGGTCGTGGAGCAGCTCGGACTGCTAGATAAAATTGTACCTGCATCTCGAGTCCTAAATGACTTCAACATGGCTAGTGAAACAACAAAGGGAGTCTCTGCTGTATTGATCCTGAAATCGGAAGGCTCGAAGTAAGGTTCGAGCCAGATCTCAGAATGCATACCTCGAGAGAGAACATCGAGGTTCGAGGAAATAGGATGAAAAGGTACTTAGACAAGATTCAAGTGACATTGCATTGCTTCAAATAGTGGCCCCTGGTCCATGTACCTCGAGAACAAAATAACGAGGCCGATGCACTCGCAAACTTAGGGTCATCTGTTGAAGAAGATGACATAGTCCCGGGGACTGTCGTACAATTATCAAGGTCGATGATCAAAGAGGGTCATGTAGAAATTAACTCGACAGTCTAACATGGGATTGGAGGAACAAGTACATTGATTACTTGAAGCATGGGAAGCTCCCCCCGGACCCATAAGGATTGAGGACTCTTCGAGCCAAATAAGCTCGTTATTTGCTCGATTAAAATGGAACACTATATAGAAGGATCTTCGATGGACAACTGGCAGTATGCTTGGGACCGGGGGACACTGATTATGTGCTATGAGAAATTCACGAAGGCACTTGCGGGAACCATTCTGGTGCAGATTCTTTGGTTCACAAAGTGATTAGAGCAGGGTATTACTGGGATAGCATGAAAAAGGACGCCAAGGAGTTCGTTCGAAAATGTGACAAATGCCAAAGGTTTGAACCGATGATCCATCAACCCGGTGAACAACTACACTCGGTCCTATCCTCATGGCCATTCATGAAATGGGGGATGGACATCGTCGGCCCCCTGCCAACGGCGCTAGGTAAAGCTCGATTTATCTTATTTATGACTGGCTACTTCTCAAAATGGGTAGAGGCGCAGGCCTTTGAGAAGATAAGAGAAAAAGAATTCATCGACTTCATATGGGACCACATCATATGTCGATTCGTGATTCCTTCCGAGATAACATGCAACAATGGGAAGCAGTTCATTGGCAGCAAAGTAACAAAATTCCTCGAAGACAATAAAATCAAATGGATCCTATCAACGCCTTATCACACACGTGCAAATGGCCAAGCCAAGTCCACAAACAAAACCATCATCCAAAACTTGAAGAAGAGGTTAGATGATGCGAAGGGGAAATAGAGAGAAGTGCTGACCGAGGTATTATGGGCATATCAAGCAACATCGAAGTCGAGCACAGGGGAGACCCCATTTTCTTTGGTATATATGTCCGAGGCATTGATCCTAGTCAGGGTCGGGGAGCCGAGCGTCAGGTTTCAACATACCACCGAGGACTCAAACAACAAGGCCCTTAACACCTCTCTCGAGCTACTAGATGAAAAATGTGAGGCCGCATTAGGTCGAATGGCCGCTCAAAAACAAAGGATTGAAAGGTAATACAATAGAAGGACGAACCTCTGCTATTTTGGAATCGGGGACTTAGTTCGAAGGAAAGTCACCCTCAATACTCAAAACCCAAATAAAGGGAAGCTAGGCCCTAACTGTGAGGGACCATACCGTGTCCTCGGAGTCGTGGGCAAAGTATTCTATAAACTCGGCACGACGGTAGGCGAGCAACTACCAAACAATTGGAATATATCGTTGCTCAAACGTTATTATTGCTGAGGTATGACTTTTTCCTTTTAAATTTATATTTTATACTAACTCCTTACAGGTGTTTGATTGGAGATATCGAGACATCCTTCAACTCAAAGACCTTGGGTTTTAAAGCATGCGTTGCACTCTTTTTCCCTTAGATCGGGTTTTATCACAAATGGGTTTTACCGGCAAGGTATTTAACGAGGAAACATCTATATGCTACCTAAGGAAAACTCAACAAGTATTCAAGTCTTCTTTTGTATCAACCTCAAATACTGGGGGGGCATCACCCTAGGAGGTTACATTTTCGAAGAAAATAAGTTATGCCAAGAAGGACCTCGATGGGTGAATGTTATAATGGGTCAAACGGTCAAATGAACCGTGTCCATATACAATAGTCGAGCCCCCGATGGCAAAAACATGTACACATATATTGATTACTCAAAGAAGCAATCTTATTATATCAAAACACTTTGTTCCTCAAAGAAGTCTACTATTTTCCCATTTGACGGCTAAAGGGCCATATATACTCGAATACTCGGGGACGGTCATCAAGAGTCAACATGTCGAGCCATAAAAAACTCGAGCATATAAGACCTCAATGAGGCAAACTCAAACTTATAAGACCTTAATGAGGAAAAATCGAACTTATAAGACCTTAATGAAGAAAACTTGAACTTATAAGATCTCAATGAGGGAAAATCAAACCTGTAAGACCTCAATGAGGCATACACAAACTTATAAGACCTTAAAAAAGGCATCCCCTCGATATTAAGGCCAAGGCCATCTCACTCAGGGACTAAAGGCTACGACCATATAAACGACTACGGTCATATGAAAAGGCTACGACCGAAATAATGCGGCTCGAAGACGTTCGACTTCTACCATAAGGCAAAAGGCCTTCAAATACTTCGATAAACCGGTTAAATCAAGCTATCCTCAACATAAGCAAAGGGGCTTCGATAAAATCAGCCCCGAACAATGTGAAGGCTTCGATAACGTCAGCCTTCGAGGAAACCCCAAGAGGTATTCAATTATCGTTGCACATCGATTTGCAAACAAATTTCCAATACCATCGAAAAATCGAACGAATAAAAAAACATGCCAAGGAATAACAAATGTTTACAAAGTCTTTAGCCAGAAAGTGGGAAAATTGTAGCCATTTTAGAGGTCGAATTGACCCAATCTAAAAAGAGCCTAAGGGCCGATATGTAAGAGCCTAAGGGCCAATCTAAATAGCCTAAGGGCCAATCTAAATAGCCTAAGGGCCAACTTAAAAGATCCTAAGGGCCGATGTTTTAGAGCCTAAGGGCCAATACTTAAACTACTTAAAAAGCCAAATCGCACCATGCTCAAGACCTTTCCCAGTTCCGACTCAAAAGTTCCGAGCTAAAGATTAGCTCGAAGATCGGACACTAAGTGGTCACCCATTATCGATCGTTGATCAAACACGAAACCTAAGTGTATTATATTCTAAGTCCAATACACCGGACTGATCGTCAACAACAAAAAATCTCATTTCAAATACAAGACGGAAATTAGCACACCACAAATATAAAACAAAAGATTTTTTATATAGATAATGACCCAAAAGTATATTTACAAAGCTCCCACATGGAGCCCTTACATGAAAGAAGGAAAATGAAAAAAGCTTAGTCTACTGTCGGGGTCACTCGATCGGAGGAAGTATCCTCAGGATCTGCCTGATCTTCGGGGGCCTCTTCCCCCTTGGGGACTTCGTCTTCGTCTTTACCACTCTCCGAGCCACTGGCAGAATCCTCATAAGAAGTGGGCAGTGCAACCGACTTTTCTTCTAAGGCCTTCACTTTCTCGATCTCGGCAGAAAGATCAAAACCTTTGGCATGCACCTCATCGAGAGCCTGCCTTCGAGATTTCAGTCGAGCATGGTCGAGTGCATGTGTTAGCTTGATCTCAGCTTCAGCAAATACCTTCTTAGCCCGAGCATTTGCAGCAGCAGCATCGGTCCAATATGAAGACACGAGTGCATCAGTTTCAGACATGACTTTGGATAACTCATCGGCCGATTCAGCATTAAACTCCTTATATCTACGACCCTCTTATTTTCACTCTGAAGTTGGTGCTCACTCGAGGTTAGATTTTCCGGAAGAGTATCTTTCTCGGAGGCCAAATCATCCGTGCATTTCTTCAACCTGAGATTTTCAGCATCCATAACTTTAAGCTCCTCCCGAAGCTGCCCCACCAGATCATCCTTCTGCTTAAGCTGCAAAAATCAAGTTGTAATGTTAGACACCAAAAACAAGTGAACATAAAATAATCCCACAAAGGCTATATTACCTACTCAACAAACCCGGCCCTCTCTTGGGACGCCTTCTCTGAACAGGCTCGAAGGTCGTTAAGTTCCCCCTCTTTTTTGACATAGAGGGCCTTGAGTTCTTCATATTCTAGCATGAGCTTCCTAAGCTCATCTTCACATCGGGAAAGCTCAGCCCGAGACTTGGCGAAAGCTTGATCATAGAGCATCACATCCTGGTCACAAAGAAAGGAAGTCAGAAAGTCATAAATCAAATCGCAAACATAATTGTTAAAAGACAAAGTATACCTGCTTTCGAAGCTTATCAACCTCTTCGAAGATAAATGAAATGTCAAGGTCGGGGCCCTCCTCAATCTCGGCAGGGTATTATTTGAAGATATCATTCTCCCTGTGGGATACCCCCGCTTCAGGAGTCTTCATGTCCTGGACATCCCGCATTTGCCCCTCAAAAAAAGATGGGCCTTGTGGAGAGTCATCCACATCAATAACCCCGAGTGGATCAATCGGGGCCTTCTCCCTCTTTTGAGGAGCTTCGCGGTTGGTTTCTGCAGGCTCTTCGACCGAGCACTTTTCAGCACAAAGTATGTTCTGGTCATCAGTCGGCGCAGCTCGAGATTGAACCACCTCGGCAGCCTTCGGCTCAACGGCCTTTGATGCGTCGGTTCTTCCCTTTCCCCTAAACACCAATAGGAAGTCATCATCCTCTTCGTCCTCGGCATGAATGCTTTCGGCAGCTTCCGAAGTTAAGGCCACTATATCAGCCTTAGGCTTTCGAGCTTTGGCCTTTTTCTGTTTCGAGGACTCCACCGGCGAACTTTTCTTTCTCTTTTTATCCTTGGAGGTTTCGGAGTCTATACCTTGCCAGGTGGGGGCGGCCTCATTTAATTAGCATCTCCGAGGCTTCCATGAACACGATGTTAAGTATTTTGCTGAGGAATATTTCCCTAAGGGATGTAAATGTGCAAACGACAAAAGCTATCGGCCTTTGGCCAAGTCGTGCGAGACACGCTCGACATATGTGGAGGTGCAAGCCAGTTGCCGAACCCAACCTGGGAGGTCCTGAACCGCTCTAGGTACCATTCGACAGTTGCATGATTAAGAAGGAGTTAGTTCAAAAGGAAGAGAAAACATTTAATTAATGAAACATGCTCGATGAGTCGACACTTACGCTTCATATTTCATTCCTCGGGGAATGTCATCTTCCCAGCAGGAATCAGGTCAGAGATCTTGACTCGAATAAAGCGTCTTATCCACACTCGGCCTTCATCTTCATCGATGCTAGTGAAGAAAGACTTCAAAGATCGACGTTGTAATTTTATCAGGCCACCTCAATAGAGAAGAAGGTTGTATAGTCTAAGCAGATGGTCGAGGGGAAAATCCATCCCCTCGACCTGACTCGAAAAATATCTAATCAAGTAAATGATTTTCCAAAAGGAATGATATAGTTGGCCGAGTGTCACCCGACAATGTCAACAAAAATCGAGGATCACTGGATATAGCGGGAGCAAAGAAGGCTCTATGGGACCTAAGGTGAATAGGTATGTGTATACCCTTAGGAAACCATCTTTGTAAGTGGTTATGTCCTCTTCAGGTGAAGGGATCTCCACTTGTACTACATCCCCCCAACGGTAGTCCGCCTTCACTTGTTCGGGTTTTGTTATTAGGATAATATATCGAGACATGGGTTCACATCGTCCCGCAACCGAGGAAGTGTTTTTGACCTCAATGTGAGGAGGTACTATTGTTTTGCTCTTAGACGAGGATGAAGACGAAGGGGCTTTCTCTTTTTGGGGAACTGTCTTAAAAGTTTTTGCCATTTTGTTGAAAAACTTTAGAAGGAGAAGAAGAAACTAGTTTAGAGATGAACACAAAGAAGGGGTAAGTGTCGAGAAGAGTTGATGAAGATTAAAAGATGTTGAAGAAAGTAAAATTAGGAAGAGTGAAAGATTGGAGTATTTATAGGGGCCATCTAAGCGTGTTGGAGAAGCTAAAAGGACGGTCAATAATCGTTATTGATTAATCAGGTTTTGAGAACTATGCAGACATAACCTCTGCACGACCTTTCCATCACAATAATCATTGAACTCACGCTACTAACACCATTATTCGGATATCGAAGGGTCAAGAATTCAAATCATTTCTTATCATTTGATTCTAAGAAACACAGGGGCTATCTGTATATGGCCAGAATTGAAGAAGTCCGATCGAAGTCTCTGTTGTGCCGAGCCCGAGCTAGGAAGGCTGGAAGTAAGGTTCGAGCCCAATCTCAGAATGCATACCTAGAGAGATCACATCGAAGGCCCGACACGGCCTACCTCGAGGCAGTACAAAATCGATGACAGTCAAGAAAAAGAAGGAATCTCCCAAGGACACGTGGTTAGGACATATAAGATTTGTATGAGATAGTACAAATTCGTAATAGGCCGCTATACAGTTGTACCAAGAATATTCTTTGTCATAATTAGAAATGTACTCTATTAGGGTTTTGCCCTCCTATATAAAGGGGACCCCAATCAGTTGTAAAGAGGATCATCAATCGCTGCAATAGAAAATTTTACTCTGTTATTCTTTCTTTCTGTGCTCAAAATTATTCTTCATCTTTATTGTTCTTCATTTATTGTTCATACTTTATTACTATAACTAACCTCGAGACCCTCGAGGCTTTCAGCTCGAGGTCCCAGTTCCTTGAGTAATACTGGTTTGGTTATCATATTTTTCTTACTTACGATTAATACTTCTTGCTTATTTACTAGTATTGGTATAAATCGCATATTTTTAGAACCACAAATCTAATATAATTGTTAACACCATTTTTGAGGTAAGCACACCAGCACCTCCGACTTCGATGAAATCGGACATCAAAGACATGCATATAGCTAAATAGCAATCACCGTCCCCAGCCTCGATCGAGTTCGATGAATAGGTAATCGAGGACGAGGAAGAGGATTTCCTTACCCCTCGAACTTTTGTCGTTCCCTAAGAATCAGATGCAACAAAGTCAACGGTCGAGGAGCTGGAGCAAGTGATACTGATTGAGCATCTACCCGAATGGAAGGTATACCTTGGAACGGGACTAAGCCCCGAACATAGGAAAAGAGTCATTCAATTACTTATCAATAATATAGATTGTTTTACTTGGTCCCATTTAGACATGACAGGGATCCCACCGGAGATAACAACACATCAGCTAAGTCTCGACCCCAGGTTTAAATCGGTGAAACAAAAGAGAAGGGCCCAATCCGAGGTAGAACATGCATTCATAGAGGAAGACGTAACTAAACTTCTAAAAATAGGGTCCATTAGGGATGTGAAATAACCTGAATGGTTAGCCAGTGTGGTCGTAGTTCCTAAAAAAGGAAACAAACTTAGAATGTGCATAGATTACAAGGATTTGAAACTCTTTTCTGCTGCCTAACATCGATTGTATGATCGATGCCACGGCCGGCTATGAGATCCTTACCTTTCTCGATGCCTACTCCTGGTACAATCAAATACAAATGAACCCGGAGGACCAGGAAAAGACCTCATTTATCACAAAGTATGGAACACATTGTTACAATGTAATGCCCTTCGGGCTAAAATATGAAGGGGATACATACAAACACCTAGTTAATAAAATATTCGAGCAACATATAGGTAAATCAATGGAAGTTTACATTGACAACATTCTAGTCAAGTCCCTTACCTCATAGGAATATTCGACTGATTTGCAGGCAACGTTCGAGGTTTTAAGAAAATACAACATGAAACTCAACCCCGAGAAATACGCTTTCGGAGTCGGCTCAGGCAAGTTCCTAAGTTTCATGGTGTCAAATAGGGGGATCAAGATCAACCCCGAAAAAATTAAATCCATCGAAGAGATCACCGTCGTGGACAGCATGAAAGTCGTGCAATGGCTAACTAGACAGATAGCTGCTTTGGGACGATTTATCTCGAGGTCGTCAGATCAGAGTCACAAGTTCTTCTCCTTACTCAAAAACAATAATGATTTCGCATGGACTCCGAAATGTCAGCAAGCGTTTGAGGAATTAAAGTGGTACCTATCGATCCCACCCCTACTTCACACTCCGAAGGCGGATGAAAAGCTATACCTATACTAGGTTGTGTCCGAACGGCTATCAAGTCTAAAGTTCTAGCAGACTTCATGGCTGATTTTGCACCTACCCTCATACCCGAAGTAGAAATAAAACTTCTACTAATGTTGGGTACATCATCAGGAGTATGGACCCTCTTCAAAGACGGTGTCTCGAACGTGAAAGGGTTTGGGCTCGGTATTGTTTTGAGACCACCTACAAGTAGCACTATTAGACAATCTATCAAAACTTCTAGGTTAACTAAGCATGAGGCAGAGTACGAGGTCATGATTACAGGTCTCGAATTAGCCAAAAACATGAGAGCAGAGATCATCGAGGCCAAGTGTGACTCTCTGTTACTGGTGAACCAAGTGAACAAAATCTTCGAGGTTCGAGAAGATGGAATTCAAAGGTATTTGGAAAAGTTACAACTAACATTGCACCGCTTCAAGAGTGGACATTAGACCATATACCCCAGGTGAAAAATAATGAGGCTGACGCACTTGCGAATTTGGGTTCGTTAGTCAAAGAAGATGATATTGTCCCGGGGACTGTTGTCCAGTTGTCGAGATCTGTGGTCGAGGAAGGTCATGCTGAGATAAACTCTACAAGTTTGACTTGGGATTGGAGGAATAAATACGTTGAGTATTTGAAGCACGGAAAGATCCCTTCCGACCCGAAAGAGTCGAGAGCCTTACAAGACAAAGAAGCCCGATTCACACTAGATGAAAATTGAACGTTGTACAGGAGGACTTTGATGGACCCTTGGCGGTATGCTTAGGACGAGGGAACACTGATTATGTTTTATGAGAAATCCACGAAGGCACTTGTGGGAACCACTCCGGCGCTGAATCTTTGATTCACAAAGTTATTAGAGCAGGGTATTACTAGGATAACATGGAGAAAGACATTAAGGAGTTTGTTAAACAACGTGACAAATGCCAAAGGTTTGCACCGATGATCCATCAGCCCAATGAACAACTCCATTCAGTCCTATCTTCGTGGCCATTCATGAAATGGGTGATGGACATTGTCGGTCCCCGTGCCGATGGCACCAGGTAAAGAGAAATTCATTTTTTTATGACTGAATACTTTTCCAAATGGGTGGAAGCGCAGGCCTTTGAGAAAGTAAGAGAAAAAGAAGTCATAGACTTCATATGGGATCAAATGGTATGTCGGTTTAGGGATACCTGCTGAAATCTTATGCGACAACTGAAAGCAATTTATCGGCAACAAGGTAACAAAGTTCCTCAAAGAACACAAAAAAACGGATCTTATCGACGCTATATCACCCAAGCGCAAACGACCAGGCCGACTCCACAAATAAGACTATTATTCAAAACTTAAAGAAAAGGTTAAGTGACGCTAAGGGGAAATGGAGAGAGGTTTTACCCGAGGTCCTTTGGTCATATCGAACGACATCAAATTCCAGCACGGGAGCAACTCCGTTCTCATTGGTGTATGGTTCCGAAGCATTCATTCCAGTCGAGGTCGGGGATCCTAGCGTAAGGTTTCAAAATGTTACTGAGGAAACAAATCATGAAGATATGAACACTAGCCTTGATCTATTGGATGAAAAGCGAGAAGTTGCGCTTGTTCGAATGGCCGCACAAAAGCAAAGGATCGAGAGGTATTATAACAGGAGGGACAACCTTCGTCATTTCGGAGTCGGGGACTTAGTTCTAAGGAAGTCAGTCTCAATACTCGAGACCCGAATGAAGGGAAACTAGGCCTAAATTTGGAAGGACCATATCGAGTTATCGGAGTTGTCGAAAAAGGATCTTACAATCTTAACACGATGGAAAGGCGAACAATTTCCAAACAACTGGAATGTATCACTGCTTAAACGATATTATTGCTAAGGTATTATCTTCTCATTTTTCCATTTTTATTCAAGACTAACTCATTGCAGGTGTTCGGTCAAAGACGTCGACACACCCTTCTACATGAAGACCTTAGGTTTTAAAGCATGCGTTGCACTCTTTTTTCCTTAGATCGGGTTTTTTCCCAAAAGGGTTTTTCCGATGAGATTTTTAACGAGGCAACAACTATGTGCTACCTAAGGGGAATTCAACAGTATCTAAGGCTTCTTTTCAATCAACCTCGAATACTGGGGGGGAATCACCCTCGGGAACTAACATTTCGAGGAACATACTTCACGCCTAAGAGGGTCTCGATAGGAAAACATTGTAATGGGCCAAACAGTCTGTAACGCCCCAAAATCGAGGGATGAGACCGGCGCCTAACCGGGTGAACCCAGTCAAGCGGACCTAGATTGCCTCTCCTGCCCAACATATTGCCCCGCGTTTATAATATACATTATTTCCTGTGAGTTAGCCGATTTTAGTTTCAAAGTACATTTCACAACATGTCTCCACTGGTTTCCTCTTTTAACATTTCAACAATTGATATTCAAACATAAAAAATACATACATAACTTTCCCACATGATCCACGATTCCGAGTACGTGCCGTTACTACCCAAAAATACATATATACACCCACATCATGTCTACGGAGCCTCTACGAATACTAGGGATTTTACATAACTTGCCGGTAACAAGGCCCCGGCTATACCTTTACAACATTAACAAAAGAAGGTTGTATGATCCACACACAGCCCCGAGGAGAAGATGGCTCACCACAACTGCTGCAAAGATGAACATGAAGTACCACTAACGGTGGGCTGAGCTACCTGTTATGGAACAACCTACATCCATATAAAAGATGTAGCGCCCCCGGCAAAAGGGATGTTAGTACTAGTATGTATGAACAAACTTTATCCCAAGTACAATCAACCAATATTACATATAAGGAAAAGGACAGCAATAGGACCAGCAATCAAAACACACGGAAAGTGACAATCAAAATCAACAATTTTACAATCTCTCATTTTTCCCTTACCAACACCACCATATTCACGAGTTTCATAATTTTCATTTCAATAGTGATAACGATCACTTTTCCACCCTTATTACCTCGGCCACCCTTATCACCACAACACACACCTTATTACTTCGTGTTGCGGCGCGCAACCAGACCCCGCCTGACAATCCATATTTCATAACAACAACACCAACAATTTCATCACAAGGGCTTTCCTTTCAAGGATCACAATTCAACAACAACACCAAACAATTTCATCACAAGGGCTTTCCTTTCAAGGATCACATTTCAACAACAACACCAAACAATTTTATCACAAGGACCTTCCTTTCAAGGATCACAATTTCACATTTATCAATTCATTTACTTGGGCTCAAAGCACCCCAAATTTTCATCAAGCAACAATTTATGCACATGGTGTTGCCATAACCGTTCAACTTATTTACAATGCTTCATATCAATAACTTTAAACAATTACCATCTTTGCACCTAATAAATTGGGCATGCCAAGTCACAATTCAAAACCTCATCTAACACAGCGGGGTAGTAATCGACTAGACAGTCAGTTCACATATTTCCATATAAGTACACACACCATATGCTTACCACAACAATAGGGATTTTATAAGGATTAAAGTTAGCCATACATACCTGGAGTCGAAATCCACTTTTTAACTTTTACTCACAAATCACCGAAACGACTAGTACCGTCAATCTAGTTCACAAATAAACGTATTCAACTTAGAATTGGAAGTCATGCATGCAATTCGGACTCTCTTAAACATTCTACCAAACACTATGTGACCCCATTAGATTACCAACCCCGTCTTTGTGAAATTTACCCCAAACCACTCCCTCTTACTATATTAACATAATTATTAAACATGCATGCAAGGTCTTAGTTAATATTTTCAAGAAACAATCCAAGCAAATCCTCCCTTTGTTTAAAATAAGAAAAATAGTGGAAAAAGAGTTGGGAACCCTTACTTGCTAGAATGAGGAAGAAGAAGATTACTCGAATTATCAGGCCTGATGGACTTTGAAAATCAACTTGATGGAAGAACCACTTTCTCTCTCAAGAACTCCCCTTTCCTTCTCTCTATTTTGTTAATAAAACGTGTAAAAATGAAGGGGTGGGGTGATTTAATGAACTGGGGGTCGGGTTTTAAAATTAGAAAAATTAGGAGCCCGACACCAGAATGCGGTCAGGAATGCGATAGCATTCCTGACATGCCGTCCGCAGAGACAACCGCAGAATGGCCCTCCAGGTGGGCCAAAATTAAAATACACTGTGCAGGTAGCGACCACGATGCGGTCCGCATACACGTTATGCGATCGCATAGTGCGTCGCATAACCTCCCTCACAAAAATCAATGGGCAAGAATGTGATGACTATGCGGTCCGCAGAACCGAAATGCGATCGCATAATGGAACGCATAGTTGTCCTCCAATTGGGCAGTGGCCTGCCCAGGTATGCGACCATTATGCGGTCCGCATACCCGTTATGCGATCGCATAGTGCATCGCATAACGCCCAACTTCAGGAAATATTTATTATTTCAAATTTCGGGGTACTTTACACAATCAAGGTCCGTTTTAAGAATTTCTACAGTTATAACAACTCGGGGACTTATTCGGCATTATTTTAAATAAGATATTTTACAGGTCTTTACATTCTCTCCCCCTTAAAATCATTCGTCCTCGAATGAGGATTTTGGAAATCGTTTGGTTTTGAAAACATGATATGCAAACTTCCAGATTTATACTAACTCTAATATTTTCAGAAAAGTTTGCCAGAGTCTCCTTTGTATTTAGACCCATCTACCTGTCAGAGAGCCCCCGAAACACATTTTCAAGCATCATTACACAGTTTCTGTTATCCCTTCATCTGGTATACAATTCATTACTTCAATACTTGCACACATCCAATTACTTTGACAACTACACATTGTTCATTCTCTATACATCACAAATTAGCATATGATTCAATTAGTTGCACATAATTTGGTCACTTTAGTGAGTCCCATACGATTCAATCACCTCAATACACCATACGTATAGTGCAATTAATCATTACCAATCTACACTACTATTAATCATTTTTGCCTATCACACAAGTTTTACAAAACTTTCATTTACTTCAAGGGTTGCACACCACCCATTTAATAGCCTTATATACCATTTTAGCACGCATTGGAAAGTTACAAGAATAAGGGAATTAGGGAAAATTGGGTGGTCCTTGCACGAATCTGAATACAATATCAAATTGCCTTGGGACAATAATTCGCACGATCATTACTACACTTGTTTAAACAGATGGGGTTATTTTTCTCTCATTTCTTTTTTTGCTTCCCACGTGGCTTCCTAGACTTGTTGACTTCGCCACAACACTTTAAAAGAAGCAATCTCTTTGTTTCTCAATTTACGGACTTGCCTATCAAGAATAGAAACTGGAACCTCTTCATATGACAATTCTTCACTAACCTCAATGGTCTCAAGTGGCACGATGGCGGAAGGGTCTCCAATTACCTTCTTCAACATAGACACGTGGAATACCGGGTGCACTAATGACATTTCAGGGGGCAATTCAAGTCTATACGCGACTTGCCCTACCTTTTGAGCGATCCGATACGGCCCGACATACCTTGGTCTCAATTTCCCTTTCTTTCCAAACCTCATGACTCCCTTCATGGGAGATACCTTCAAGAATACCCAATCATCTACTTGAAACTCTAAATCTAAACGACGAACATCCGCATAGAATTTCTGACGACTCTGAGCAGTTTTCATCCTTTCCTGAATGAATCTATCTTTTTCCATAGCTTGGTGCACAAGATTTGGCCCTATCAATTCTGCCTCACCAAACTCAAACCATCCGATCGGAGATCTACATCTCTTTCAGTACAATGCTCAAATGGGGCCATCTGAATACTAGCATGGAAGCTGTTATTGTAAGCAAATTCTCTAAGCGGCAAGTGATCATCCCAGCTACCCTTGAAATCCAAAACACAAGCCCGCAATATATCCTCAAGCGTCTGAATAGTCTGCTCCACCTGACCATTAGTATGTGGATGGAAAGACGTGCTGAGATTCACCTGAGTACCCAAACCGTGCTGAAATTTCCTCCAAAAGTTAGTTGTGAACTGGGCCCCACGATCCGAGATAATAGAAATTGGAGTGCCATGAAGTCTGACTATTTCCTTGATATACAACTGAGCGTACTGTTCTGCAGTATCGATGGACTTGACTGGCAAGAAGTGAGCTGATTTCGTGAGTCGATCCACAATCACCCAAATTGAGTCGAACTTGCGCTGAGTGCAAGGTAACCCTACCATGAAATCCATATTGATCATCTCCCATTTCCACGTCGATATTTCCATAAGCTGAGTCAGCCCACCGGGCATCTGCTGCTCGGCCTTTACCTGCTGACAATTCGGACATCCAGACACCATGTCCGCCACACCCCTCTTCATACCATTCCACCAATAAACCTCCCTGAGATCGTGATACATTTTCATAGAACCTGGGTGAACAGAATACCTTGAATTATGAGACTCTGCCATTACCCTCTCCTGAAGATTATCTACATCTGGAACACATAGCCTACCTTGACATCGCAACATTCCATCATTGCTGCCGATTGAAAATGCTGAAATCTTGTTATTCAGAACTGCCTCCTTCAACTGTGCCAATGCTGGATCAATAAACTGCTTTTCTTTGACTTCCGCTACAAGTGACGATTCTGCCCCATTATGCACCATAACCTCCCCCTCGCCTGAGGTCGAAAGACAAACCTCCAAACTGGCCAATTGATAAACCTCCCGAGCCAAGGGCCTCTGATCCTCTTCCAAATGAGCCAAACTACCCATAGACTTCTGATCGAGAGCGTCGGCCACCACATTCGCCTTTCCTGGATGGTACAATATGTTCATGTCATAATCCTTAAGCAATTCTAACCACCTCCGCTACCTTAGATTCAGCTCCTTCTGCTTGAATAAATACTAAAGACTCTTGTGGTCTAATAACACGTCCACGTGGACTCCATAAAGATAATGCCGCCAAATTTTTAATGCAAACACCACTGCCGCGAGCTCCAAATCATGCGTCGGATAATTCTTCTCGTGATTCTTGAGTTGCCTCGAAGCATACGCTATAACCTTCCCATGTTGCATCAACACACACCCCAAACCAACCCATGAAGCATCGCAATAAACCACAAATCCCCCTATACCTTCTGGAAAGGTCAACGCCGGTGCTAAAGTCAATCTCGACTTCAATTCCTGAAAGCTTTTCTCACAAGCGTTGGACCACTGGAACTTCACCGCTTTCTGCGTCAATTTAGTCAATGGGGAGGCGAGGGTAGAGAATTCCTCCACAAACCTCCGATAATATCCAGCTAGACCCAAGAAACTACGGATCTCTGTCGGGGTCGTTGGTCTAGGCCAATCTTTCACTGCCGCGATCTTCCGAGGATCAACCTGAAACCCTTCTATGGAAACAACATGTCCCAAAAACGCGACTAATTCTAGGCAAAACTCACATTTGGAAAATTTAGCATACAACTGGTGATGATGAAGAGTCTGCAGGACTGCCCTGAGGTGATTAGCATGATCTTCCCGACTCCGCGAGTAGACAAGGATGTCATCAATAAAAACAATCACGAAGGAGTCTAGAAATGGTTTGAAAACCCGATTCATAAGATCCATGAAAGCTGCTGGAGCATTGGTCAGCCCAAAGAACATTACCAAAAATTCAAAATGACCATAACGAGTCCTGAAGGAGGTCTTAGCAATATCCTGCTCTCTGATCTTCCACTGATGATACCAGACCGTAAATCAATTTTGGAGAAAAACCTCGCACCTTGCAATTGATCAAACAAATCATCTATTCGAGGCAATGGATACTTGTTTTTGATAGGACTTTGTGGAGGTGTCGATAATCAATACACATCCGAAGCGACTCATCCTTCTTTCTGACGAAAAGAACCGGAGTGCCCCTTGGCGACACACTCGGCCGAATGAACCCTTTTTCTAATAAATCCTTCAACTGCTTCTTTAACTCCCTCAACTCTGCTGGCGCCATTCTGTATGGTGGAATAGATATTGGCTGCGGATCTGGTAGTACATCAATCCCAAAATCGATCTCTCTATCTGGCGGAATCCCTGGAAGCTCGTCCAGAAATACTTCAAGAAACTCATTCACAACAGGCACGACTCGGGAGCAAGCACCTCTGGAGTGGTGTCCGCAACCCGGACAAAATGGTAGACACACCCCTTCTTAATCATGTTCGAGGCCTTAAGGCAGGAGATAAACCTACCTTTCGGCACCACACCATTCCCCTTCCACTCAATAACCGGCTCATTAGGAAACTCTAGCCTCATGATTCTGGTTCGACAGTCAAGTTTAGCAAAGCACGAATAAAGCCAGTCCATTCTCATAATAATATCAAAATTTACCATCCCAAGCTCAATAAGATCGGCCTTGGTAACGCGACCACATACCGTGATAACACAATTCTTATTGACTCGCACTGCTGTAATAGAATCACCAACCGGAGTCGATACAAAGGATGACTCATGAAGCTGTTCGGGACATAAGACAAGGAGGACCTCGAATCAATAAGAACATAACAATAAAGTGCTTGAACATTCAGAATACCTGTAACAACATCTGGAGAAGCCTCCGCGTTCTGGCGACCACTCAAAGCATAGAACTGGCTGGGTCCACCTCTACCTCGAGCTCCACCCCTAACTGCACCATGCCCCGCTAGGGATGGAGGACGCCCTGAAGATGTGGCGACTGAAGAACCGTATGACTGAGCAAAACCCCTACCACTGCCCTGGCTGGGCGCACGGCAATTCTGCTGAACATGACCTCTTACTCCACACCCGTAGCATACCGGGATATCAAGATAACAAGACTTGGTATGGAACCTCCCACACTTAGGGAACAGAGCCCTCATCTGCTGCTGGGACCTCCCTCTTGGGCGACCTAACTGATGAGGTCTCCTACTGTCTGACCCTGGTCCCCAGCGACTGCTATGCTGGAAACGGTGCACTGATGGCAGTGCATTGGCTGAGGATTGTGCATAGGACTGGGATGGCCCTGATGACCCTCTCCCATGAACTGGTCTCCCTCCTCGAACTGAACTCCCCGAGTGGCCCGCTAACCGGGCCTTTCCGCTACTCTCTCTTTTCGACCTTATCTTAAATTTCCTAGCCTCTGTAGCCTGGGCGAATCCCACAATCTTCCCATAATTCATGTCTGTGTGCAAGGCAGTTGTAGCAGCTTCATTCACAACCAAGGGACTAAGGCCCTAAACAAAACGTCGAACCCTGGCATCCATAGTCGACACCAAGTGAGGAGCATATTTAGACAACCATACGAACTCCATATGGTACTCCTACACACTCATACTGCCCTGCTTGAAGACCTCAAACTCCATAGCACGGGCTGCCACAGTCTAGACAGGCAAAATGTGATCCATGAACGCATCCACGAACTCGTCCCATCTAGACGGAGGACTTCCCTCCCCACGAGAACCCTCCCATATCTCGAACCAGGAATATGTTGCTCCCCTTAGCCTGTACGAAGCTAACTCAACCCCCTGTGTCTCTGTACCCTTCATCACCCGAAGGGTCTTGTACATCTCATCAAGAAAATCCTGTGAATCAGCCTCTGGATCCGTACCAGAGAACTCTGGAGTGGCCAACCGCAGAAACTGGTTGACTCTGGAGCCGGCGGAATCTCCCTGTCCGCTGGAGGACGCAGGGGTAACATGAGATCTTTGGGCCTGAGCGGCCACCAACTGAGTCAACATATGAATAGCTCCTCTAAGGTCCCCCTCGGACGTACCAGGGCTGGAAGGTGGAACTGTAGAGGGATCAGGAATATCAGCGGGAGGGATTCCAGCACCCCCCGCCGCCGCAGAAACAGGAATGCTTTCATCCGGAATAGAAGGGTCAGACAGATTCAAGATCGGGGAATCACTCTCACCCGCACTATTTGGTAGAGAATTCATAGTCACCTCCGGGGTGGCATTGGCCTCAAGGCCGAGTCAAACTCTCTTCTTTGGTACCATTACTGAAAATTTCGGAACAAAGCACGAATTAGGCAAGTATATTTTCACTTTCCGATTCACCGCACGATATAGAATAACAATGAAAGAGTTATTTCCTAAATGTCCATGTAGCCCCCTAATTATGGATGTGGTCGACAACACACCGATAAGAAAGGCTCTACTAGACATGGCTCCGAGACATCCTAGGACTCTTTTAAAAACCTTAGGCTCTGATACCAAGTTTGTCACGCCCCAAAATCGAGGGACGAGACCGGTGCTTAACCGGGTGAACCCAGTCAAGCGGACCTGGATTGCCTCTCCTGCCCAACGTATTGCACCGCGTTTATAATATACATTATTTCCTGTGAGTTAGCCGATTTTAGTTTCAAAGTACATTTCACAACATGTCTCCATTGGTTTCCTTTTTTAACATTTCCGCGATTGATATTCAAACATACAAAATACATACATAACTTTCCCACATGATCCACGATTCTGATTACGTGTCGTTACTACTCAAAAATACATATATACACACACATCATGTCTACGGAGCCTCTACAAATACTAGGGATTTTACATAACTTGCTGGTAACAAGGCCCTGGCTATACCTTTACAACATAAACAAAAGAAGGTGGTATGATCCACACACGACCCCGAGGAGAAGAGGGCTCACCATAACTGCTGCAGAGATGAAGAGGAAGTACCAATAATGGCGGCCTGAGCTACCTGCTATGGAACCACCTACATCCATATAAAAGATGTAGCGCCCCCGACAAAAGGGTCGTTAGTACTGTGGAATAGTACTAGTATGTATGAACAAACTTTATCCCAAGGACAATCAACCAATATTATAGATAAGGAAAAGGACAGCAATCAAAACACACAGAAAGTGACAATCAAAATCAACAATTTTACAATCTCTCCTTTTCCCTTTCCAACACCACCATATTCACGAGTTTCATAATTTTCATATCAATAGTGATAACGATCACTTTTCCACCCTTATTACCTAGGCCACCCTTATCACCACAACCCACACCTTATTACTTCGTGTTGCGGCGCGCAACCCGACCCCGCCTGACAATCCATATTTCATAAAAACAACACCAACAATTTCATCACAAGGGCTTTCCTTTCAAGGATCACAATTCAACAACAACACCAAATAATTTCATCACAAGGGCTTTTCTTTCAAGGATCACAATTCAACAGCAACACCAAAAAATTTCATCACAGGGTCTTTCCTTTCAAGGATCACATTTCAACAACAACACCAAACAATTTCATCACAAGGACCTTCCTTTCAAGGATCACAATTTCACATCAATTCATTTACTTGGGCTCAAAGCACCCCAAACTTTCATCAAGCAGCAATTTATGCACAAGCTATTGCCATAACCATTCAACTTATTTACAATGCTTCATATCAATAACTTTAAACAATTACCATCTTTGCACATAATAAAGTGGGCATGCCAAGTTACAATTCAAAATATCATCTAACACAACGGGGTAGTAATCGACTAGACAGTCAATCCACATATTTTCATATAAGTACACACACCATATGCTTACCACAACAAGAGGGATTTTACAAGGACTAAAGTTAGCCATACATACCTGGAGTCGAAATCCCCTTTTTAACTTTTACTCACTAATCACAGAAACGACTAGTATCGTCAATCTAGTTCACAAATAAACGTATTCAACTTAGAATTGGAAGTCATGCATGCAATTCGGACTCTCTTAAACATTCTGCCAAACTCTATGTGACCCCATTAGATTACCAACCCCGTCTTTGTGAAATTTACCCCAAAACACCATATTAAACATGCATGCAAGGTCTTAGTAATATTTTCAAGAAACAATCCATGCAAATCCTCCCTTTGTTTAGAATCAGAAAATTAGTGGAAAAAGAGTTGGGAACCCTTACCTGCTAGAATGAGGAAGAAGAAGATTACTCGAATTATCAGGCCTGAGGGACTTTAAAAATGAACTTGATGGAAGAACCACTTTCTCTCTCAAGAACTCCCCTTTCCTTCTCTCTAATTTGTTCAGAAAACTTGCAAGAATGAAGGGGTGAGGTATTTTAATGAACTGGGGGTCGGGTTTTAAAATTAGAAAAATTAGGAGCCCGACACCGGAATGCGATAGCATTCCTGACCTGCGGTCCACAGAGACGACCGCAGAATGGCTCTCCAGGTGGGCCAAAATTAAAACACACTGTGTAGGTATGCGACCACTATGCGGTCCGCATACACGTTATGCAATCGCATAGTGCGTCGCATAACCTCCCTCATAGAAATCAAAGGGCAAGAATGCGACGACTATGCGGTCCGCATACACGTTATGCAATCGCATAGTGCGTCGCATAACCTCCCTCATAGAAATCAAAGGGCAAGAATGCGACGACTATGCGGTCCGCATAACCGAAATGCGATCGCATAATGGACCTCATAGTTGTCCTCCAATTGGGCTGTGGGCGCCCAGGTATACGACCATTATGCCGTCCGCATAGCCGTTATTCGATCGCATAGTGCGTCGCATAACGCCCAACTTCAAGAAAAGTTTATTCTTTCAAATTCCGGGGTACTTTACACAATCAAGGCCCGTTTCAAGAATTTCTATAGTTATAACAACTCGGGGACTTATTCGGCATTATTTTAAACAAGATATTTTACGGTTCTTTACACAGTCGGAGGAACTGACACGCCCCAAAACCGAGGGACGAGACCGGCTCCTAACTGGATGAACCCAGTTGAGCGGACCTAGATTGCCTTTCCTATCCAACGTATTACCCCGTGTTCATAACGTACATTATTCCATATGAGTTAGCCAATTTAGATTCAAAGTACACTTTGCACAATAATCCCATTTTCCTCTTTTAGTTTTCAACAATAGATAATCCAAAATATACAAGTTACATACAACATTTCTGATTTGTGATCCACAAGTACGAGTGAGTACAACTGCCGCCCATAATATACATATACATATACAACCCACACAATGTCTATGGAGCCTCAAGAGTTCTTAGGAGTTTTACATATATTATTGGTAACAAGGCCCCGACTATACCTTTACAACATAAGAAAAAGAGGATAGTATAATCCACACGCGGCCCCGAGAGGAAGGGGGGCTCACCAAAACTGCTGAAGAGATGAAGAGGAGGCACCACTAACGGCGGGCTGAGCTACCTCCTATGGAACCACCTACATCCTTATAAAAGATGTAGCGCCCCCGGCAAAAGGGACGTTAGTATTGTGGAATAGTACTAGTATGTATGAACAAACTTTACCCTAAGTACAATCAAGCAATACACAGATAAGAGACAGTTAATGGAACCAACAAGTATTGCACAAAAATAGAAACAACAAAAATCAAGAGTTTCAAAGATTCTCCTTTCAATACCACCATATTCAAGAGTTCCACAGATTCTCATTTCAACACAACCATATTCCATCCTTATTACCTCGGCCACCCTTATTACCTCGGCCACCCTTATTACCTCACTCACCCTTATTAGCTCGTCCACCCTTATTACCCCGTGTTGCGGCGTGCAACCCGATCCCACCAGACAATCACGTTTCATAACAGCAATCACCAACAATTAAACCACAAGGTTCTTCATTACAAGGAACACAAGTTCATATCAACAATTCGCTATGTGGACTCAAAACACAATGATTCTCACCAAGCAGTAATTCATGTACACTGTGTTGCCATAATCGTTCAACTCAATTACATCATTTCACAATACCCTTTTTCATTACTTACCATGTATGGTTTGTAGCCATTATATACATTCCCACACTTGGACACATTAACATTCTTTCATTCATTAACACATACTTTCATATTGATACCCTCGAGCATTTACGAGCTTTGCACATAATAAGATAGGCACAACAAACCACTTTTCACAATCTCAACTAGCATAGTAGTCAACAGGAAATTCAAGGAGTGAAGTATTACGCCCCAACACAATTGGACAGTCAATTCACATATTCTCACACCAAGTACACATACCGTATGCTCGGACACCAACAAGGGGATTCTACAAAGGTTAAAGTTAGCCATATATACCTGGAGTCAAAGTTCCCTTCTACTTCATATTCCCAAATCATCGGACCGTCAAGCAACGACAATCTAATTCATAATGTAACACATTAATTTTAGAATTGGAATCATGAACACAATTCGAACTCGCTTAGGCATTTTATCGAATGCTAAGTGACCCTCAAATTACCAACCCCCTCTTTGTGAATATTTACTCTAACCCACTTTCCTTTACTAGACTGTGACAATAAATGAACATGCATGCAAGGTTCTTCACTTTTATCTTCAAGAACCCATTTAGGGGAGTTCTACTATTAACAAAAATCTGAAAATTTAAGGGAAATGGGGTGGGGAGTTACCTGTTAGAATAAAGAAGAAGATTACTCGAAATTCCCAGGCCTGAGTGATTTTGGAAAAATTAAATTGATGAATAAAGAGATTTCTCTCTCAAGAACCCTCTCTCGCCTCTCTCTATTTTGTTCAGAAATTCCTTAACAAATGAAGGGGAAAGGTGTTTTATTAAACAAGGGGTCGGGTTTTAAAATTAGAAAAATAGGAGCCCCAACACGGAATGCGGTCAGGAATGCGATCGCATTCCTGCTATGCGATCCGCATTCATGTCGCATAGTTGGCCCTCAAATGGGCCAAAATTGGAAAACAATCTGCCCAGGTATGCGACCACTATGCGGTCTGCATACCTGTTATGTGATCGCATAGTGCCTCACATAACCTCCCTCGCAAAACCATGGGGCAAGAATGCGACAACTATGCGGTCCGCATTCCCAAAATGCGATCGCATTTTGGGCCGCATAATTGTCCTTAATTGGACAGAAGCCTGATCATGTATGCGACCATTATGCGGTCCGCATACACGTTATGCGATCGCATAGTGCGTCGCATAACACCACAATTATGGAAAATTTTATCTTTTAAGTTTCGGGGTACTTTTTAATCCTAAAGGTCCGAATAATTTTTACAGTTATAACAACATAGGGACCCATTCGGGCATTATTTAGATATGAAATTTTACGGGTCTTTACAGGAACCGTGTCCATACAGAATAACCGAGCCCCCTTGGAAAGACATGTACTCATGTATGAATTACTTAAAGAAGCATCCTTTCTATATTAAACATTTTGTGTCTCGAAGAAATTTGCTACTATACGAGCTTCACACTTATGATTCTATATGAGAAAAGGCTGAAGAGTCAAAACTCAAACACACCTCGGCTACTCGAGGACTGTCATCAACAGTCAATACGTTCGAGTTATATAAACTCGAACTCGTAAGACCTCAAAGAGGCATCCCTCGACGAAAAGGCCAAGGCCAACACACTTGGGGACTAACATTTCGAACAAGTTCGAAATGCAATCGGGAAACAAGTCCAAAAGACATACCCGAAGCTATGGCCATATTAAAGACTACGGTCATATAAAAAAGATATGGCCGAAATAATGCGGGTCGGAGACGTCTGACTTTCACTATGAATGTAACGACCCGATTGGTCATTTTGAGCTCTAGCCCGTCGTTCAGCGGTTTGAAGCCATGAGGAGCTTCATTTCAGGTATTATGACTTGTACGCATGGTCGGAATTGAAATTCGGGAAGTTCGGGTGGATTTGGAAAAAACATTCTCATTTTGGAAGCTTTAAGTTTGAAGAATCAACTAAGATTGGAATTTTGAGTATAACAACTTCCGAATCAGGATTTGAAGGTTCCAGAAGATTTTTATGATGATTTCGGACTTGGGCGTATGTTCAGATCATAAGTCGGATAACCCGGGAGCATTTCGGCGCATATTATGGAAGATAGCATTTTAGAAGAATTTCATAAATTTGGGTTGGAAGGCATTTCAGTGAGATTGATGTCCGTTTGGGAATCCGAGCCTGAGAATAGCTTCATATGGTGATTCTGGAGTTGGGATCACGATCGGAATTGAATTCGGATGTTCGTAGGTAATTTTGAAGTCGTTTGGCTAAAGATAGAAATTTGAAGGTTTTTGAAGAATCCGACCGGAAGTGGAAATTTTGATATCGGGTTCGGAATGCGATTCCGGAAGTTGGAGCAGGTCAGTAATGTTGAATATGACTTGCGTGCAAAATTTAGGGTCAATCGGACGTGATTTGATAGGTTTCGGCATCGAATGTAGAAGTTTCAAGTTATAAAGTTCATTAAGCTTGAATTGGGGTGCGATTCATGATTTTGATGTTGTTTGATGTGATTTGAGGCCTCGACTTAATCCGTGATATGTTTTCAGACTTGTTGGCACGTTCGGACAGGGTCCCGAGGGGCTCGGGTGAGTTTCGGGGTGGTTTCGGACAATTTATAGGCCATTTATAGCTGCTGGTTTTTGGCTTCAGCAGTGTGCTACGCGATCGCGGGGAATTGGTCGCGATCGCGATGAGTAAAATGAGAGAAATGGGCCAGTGAATCGCGATCGCGGAAAGCCTTTCGCGATCGCGTAGAGGAAATGTTCTGCGGCATTGACTCAACTTCGGAGGTTCATATCTCACAATCTATAAGTATTTTGAGATGGTGTAAAATGTAAGTTGTAGCCCTTTGTGTCTAGTTTCTAGAAGGGTAAACCATTTAGCATTTGGATTTGTGTGCGTAGAGATATGTCTGTTAAAATACAGGGTGTCCAGGAAGATGAAGAAGAAATTTGTGTTGCACAGGGCTGACTTTGGAAGCTTATATCGCGAAATATGTAAGGAATTGGGAGAAGACCAACACACAAAAGTTGTAGATTGTGAAGTCTAGTTTTCATAACATTAAACCATTTCTCATTTGCAGTTTTGTGCAAACCGTTATGACCATTCTACTAGAAACTATCCGCAAGCGCTGGGCATTTGTTCTTCGCGATCGCGAAGAGTAAATTTTGGGCTGAAAATTTTTGTACTTCGCGATCGCGATGAGTAAATACCTGGGTAGAAGTTATATATCGAGGTTTCGGCCATTTTTAGCATATTTGGAGCTATGGAGCTAAGATTGAAGCGATTTTTGAGGCGATTTTCACCATATGAAATGTGGTAAGTGTTTTCTTCACAATGTTGAGTTAAATACATGTGTATATGTGGATTAGGACATGGAAATTAGTTGAAATTTTGGGTTTTTGGTAGAAGACCTAGAGATTGGTATTTTAGATTTTGACCACGAAATTGAGCATGAAATTAAGAGTAAATTATATATTTGAGCTAGTAAAGTCATGGGTAATCATTATCTTCGAAAAATTTCGGAATCCGGGCACGTGGTCCTGAGGGCAAATGGGTCAACTTTTCGAGCGGAGTTGGGAATTTATATAATTTGAATTGTTAACAAGTATTAGAGTATATTTTCATTAGTTTGCCGTTATTTGGCTAGTTTCGGAGCGTTGTGCAACGATTTGAGTCATCAGAAGGGCTTGGAAGTCGGTTATGGAATTTCGGAGCGAGGTAAGTCTCCTTTCTAACGTTGTGAGGGGAATTGTCCCCATAGGTGAACTAATTAAATATGTGCCATTATTTGCGGGGGCTACGTATGTACGAGGTGACGGGAGTCCGTGCGTAGCTACTATTATGCTTGTGTCCGGGTAGTCTAGGACCCACTATCATGCCTTACGTGTTGTACATGTGATCCTTCCAATAATACTAGACTGAATATGCTATTGAATTGGTAATTTATTTCCTAAGAAGGCTAGAGTGTACCTTTCTTAATCATTTAGAAAGAGAATTGATTACTCCGTGGATAATTGTGTTCCTGATAAGGTTATATTATTTAATATTATTAAACTTGGCAAATGAATTTCAAAACAAAGACTTCAATGCTATTTTTCGTGTTCCCTTAAAGAGAATTTTACCACTTTCCTGGGTAACTGCTTTCTTGATAAAAAAAATGTGGACTTGTGTGAAAATGTGTATCTATGGGTGCCTGAGTCGCATGTATGATTCGTGAGAAGGATAAGCCCTGTACTTATGTATAACCGCATCGCATGATCGATTCGCGAGCGGGGCAGATAGATGCATCTATGGTTCGAGCAGTTCGACCCTCGGTAGTGCACAGTTTATTATTGTCGGTCCGCGCCGTTCGACCCTCGACATTTTCTTGCACATGATTATTGCTGCATATTTCCTGTAATTATTACTGTTTATTGGCCTAAGAAGTTTAAAATCGCACACTGAAAAGACGAAAGTTTAATGTGTTAAATGTGAAAGAAGTTGATATTTCTTATCCTTGATTATTATTAATTTGCCTATGATACTCATGCTTAGCATCTCACTTAATTATACTCGACTGACTTATAGCAAGTGTCAAATTCGACCTCTCGTCACTACCTCTATGAGGTTAGGCGGGATACTTACTGAGTACACGTCGTTTTCGTACTCATGCTACACTTGCTGTGCATTTTTACTGCACAGGTACTTTCTCAGCGATGTAGTCAGCATTGGAGACTTAGTGAGCTGCATTATCCGGATGCGACCCGCAGCCGACAAAGTCTCCCTCGCGTTGTATCTATTTTTATTTTAAATTCCTTGTCCAATTTATATTTCGGACAAGCTTTGTAGCACTTGTATAATTCTTAGAATTTGCTCATGCACTTGTGACACCGGGTTCTGGGATATGTTTGGGATGTATTTTATTAAAATGGGATATTAAAGTATCGTATTTACTTAGCGGATTTTATTCAGTATTATGTAATGAAGTGAAAGGTAATGATTTCAAAAATGCTAAAACAGGAAATTTAACTTAACCATTTAATGATTGGCTTGCCTGACACTGGTGTCCGGCGCCATCACGACCTTATGGATTTTGGGTCGTGACAATGAACTAAAGGCCTTCAAATAATTTGAAAAAACTGTTAAATAAAGGCTACCTTCGGCAAAATAATCGAAGGTCTTTGATTAAATAAGCCCTCGAAGAAAACCTCAAGAGGTATCAAAATTACTTACAAACTTGTGCTAAGGCATTAGAAACAAAAGAGGTTTCGGTTGACGATAAACCTTCGAAAAGACCCAATGGGTAAAAAGATTTGTGCCAAGGCACAAACATAAAAAATTTCACTAAGTCTTTTTAGCCGAAAAGGAAATATAATATCTATCTCTTAGAGGCCACAACGACCTGACTTAAAAGAGCCTAAGGGCCGATACACTAAGGGTTTGAGACTTCGTTCTCACCCCATCTGAACCCAATGGTTCAATCTCGAATACCTGTCATTCGACACAAAGGGTATATGCCACAAAGGTTTGAACTTTATTCGAACCACGACAACGTCAAAGAGACCATCCGAGATAGAATCTCAAATACACCATTCAAAGAATGAAATTATTGCAAGAAATTTTAAAGGAAGAAATACTAAGAAGACATTCAAAGAAATTTCTTCTTTTTATATATTCAAAAGGTGATATGTACAAGCGTTCAACAGAAGAGAAAATACAAAAATAAAATAAAAATTCCTATCTACACTTCGGGAGCAGCCTCTCCTTCGGGGACAACTTCTCACTCGTGGGCAGCTTCTTCTTCGGGAGTGGGTTCTGCTTCAGGCCCTTCTTCATTATTGGACCCGCCTTGGTCACCTTCACCATCGTAATCATCATCGGAGGAGATGAGAAACTTGGCATCGGCTTCATCCGCCTTTGCTTGAGCTATCTCTTCAGTGATATTGAAGCTCTGGCGTGAATCTCCTCAAGGGTCTCCCTCCGATATCGGCACTTGGCCAAGTCATTACTTCACTTTTATCGGTCCACAACTTACCTCAGTTCCGTTTGAGCGACCTCGGTGTCCCTCAAATACACGACAATAGTTTTATCAGCCGTGATTGGAGTCTTCTTGACCTCGGCCCTGGCTTCATCAAGATCGGGTTTGGTCTTGGCAAGTTTGGCCTCAAGCTCGGCAATCTTTTCGGCCTGGGCCGAACTACTCTCTTTGACATTCCTAAGTGAAGCCTCGGCAGATGCCAGTTTGGTTAGTGCGGCCTCCTTCCCTGCAGCAAGGAGGTCCAACTTTTCTTTCCATTGGTTGCACTCGGCATTTACCCGGCCAACCTCGCCTCAAAGTTTCCCCAACATCTCCACCTTTTGCTGCAGTTGAGACATTGAATTATTAGCTTCCATAGTCAGGATGATAAGGCCATACTCTTTCAAACCGTTAGTTACCTTCTTGTCCAGCTCGGCCTCATGCTCTCGAGCCTTGGTTAACTCTTCCCGAAGATCTCTTAGATCCTCCTCCTTCTAACTGCCAAGGAGCCTCAGGGCCTTCCCTTCATCCAAGTATTTATTCAACTCGGCCTCGCATTGGCCAAGGTCGGCCTTGAACTTGGCAAAGGCCTACAAAGATGTCACGACCCAATTTTTCCTCCGTTGGGTATCGTGATGGCACCTAGTCTTAAGGACTAGGTAAGCCTAATATTAAATAACATAAACCAAAAGATTATACTTTCAAATGCTTTTTGAAATAACTATCTATTGTTTGAACATCATTCCCAAAACCCAGCGGGTACAAGTCATAAGCTGTAAAGAATTTACAGTAAAATCTCTAATTACCACTGTTCGGAATAAATACAACAATGTATGAACAAACATTATAAGAAGGTGACTCCGATACCGCGACCGCTGAAGCGGTTTTACGTTGAGTCTCCACAACAGCAACCGCGCTGCTAAGAATCAATCAGCCGTCTATGCGAAAACCTGGAATCTGCACAAAAATGTGTAGAAGAGTAGCATAATCACACCACAGCGGTGCCTAGTAAGTATCAAGACTAACCTCGGAGAAGTAGTGACGAGGACTAGTCAAGACATCCACTGGTCTAATAAATCAAAGATGCATAAATATAGAATATGACATCTATTTAATGACTACACAGTATAGTAACTAATAGAACAACTACAATGCGGAAGGAAATACAACAAACAACAACGGAACAACATAATAACACACAGAAGGATAGACGAAAATACAAGCCAGAACCGGAAACAACCACACAATAAGAACACCGGTAACTCAGCACTGCATTAGTTTTTCCACATCAGGCCTTAGCCAACAACCCAATAAACTGGTCACATCTTCAATTGACACTTTTAAATCGCAAGTTTGTATTGAAAGCTTTAGAAATAAAATCATTTCAGTTGGAAAATTTCCTTTGAAATACACTTCCTCCAAAGATATAAATATACTTTACAGAATGAAATCCTCAACGTAATTCCTTTCAATAAAAGCTTTTCAAATGTACCTTTCCAATATCAATTTTTCAAACATAGTTTCCTTCAAGATGAATGCTTTACATGCATACCTTTTGAAATAATGGCCTTGCAAAAATAATTTCCTTCAAGGTAAATTCCTTTAAACTTTACTTTTCAATAATTGTCTTTCAACATAAGTTTCTTCAATATCAAACAATCGGGATTCCGTCCCGTAATTAAGAAATAGTCATGCAGTACAAGGGGGATCTCCCAGAATACGTCCGTAGTCCCCAAAAGTAAATATGCAGTGCTGGGGGGGGGATCTCCCGGAATACGTCTGTAGTCCCAATTTAAATATGCTGTATAGGGGGATCTCATGGAATACGTCTGTAGTCCAAATTTAAATATGCATTACAGGGGGACCTCCCAGAATACGTCCGTAGTCCCAATTTAAATATGCAGTACATGGGGATCTCCCGGAATAAGTCTGTAGTTCCATTTTAAATATGCAATGCAAATCATAGAGATAACAACCACAACACCGTCGTGCCCCCCCCCCTTTCCTCGCAGAGATCGGGTGACATTTTGGGTTGAGACAACTCTTTCATTTTGGGGGAAAGGGGTTTCGCATTTTTAGAGTCACCACCTAATGATTTTAAAGGTGCGTTAGGGAACCTAAGGGGTTTAACTACAACTAAATTATTAACCAAAGATAGGGTAAGGGATTGAGGTTATCCTAAGGGGAAGGTGTTAGGCACCCCTCAGGATCCACAAATATGGTTCCTGGCCAAACAACTTTTGTGAATTTGTATGGTTTTGCAATCAAACAAATAAAGGCTCAAATAAGAGCGTATTTAAATCTTAAGCATGCAAGTGTTTGAAAAACAATTATAGAAAGGCTAAGTTTTCAAAAGAGTTACAATCTAAACATTTTGAGTAAAGGGTATCCTCTGTTTGTAATAATATTGATCACATCAATGCAATACCCGGTATGACACTCCTCAAAGAAGGGATACACGTGGTATTAGCACATCGGTCATCATATCCATATTCTACCCTTTTTCACCCCGTGAAGGTAATTAAAGCGCGTATTACTCACGAACTATATTGCGTGTTGTAACCCGTCCATTCCTATAAGTCCCGGAGGAGGTTAGGACTACTATCCCAAAAGGGAGGTACTAGGCAGACCCTTAGGTTTGAAAGGTAAAATTCTAAGGAGACAAGTAAAGAACACATAGGACTGCAGTAAATGGGAACACATAGGAGCATAAGAGGCTCAAATTTACCTCCGCAGATAATGCACATTATCAGCACGACTCAAACACAAGTAAGGACAATGTTTTAATTCATAACCTAAGATATGGTGTCTAAGTAAGTTCACAAGGTAGACAGATATGAAGGTCTATTTTTATTACTCAGAAAACACTAATCAGTTTTGCCTACGAGTTTTAAAACCTGTTAGCCCTTAGACAGTAAGCGTAATCAGAACAACATTCAGTTTTAAGGGATGGATTACCTAAGGCTTGCCTAGGCGTGGGGTTGTACATGAGGGCTATCAGAATTATTAAACAGTTTAGAGGTTAGTTTTACTTAAATAGGCAGACGTGATAATCATAATGTAATACTGTTTTTATACCTTTTATGAATCAGTAGTTTAAATTTAGGAGTAGTTGATCAAATGCAAACGAAATCCTAAAGCATGGCATCTAACATGGATATATAAATGCAGGGTGGTTAAGATATGATTTACATGAGTAACAATTTAATATTGATTTTTATTATCCTGGGAGCAGGATTCCCAAGTGGTAGGCATGAGCATGAATTAGAGACATGCTGTACGTTAAAGCAGTAAACATGAAAGCCTTTAAGACATGGTATCTAATGCATGCTTGGCATGGTTTCAAGGTATGTAAAAGTGATAGGTTCATTAATTGTCTACCATGATTTCTGCGTGCAACATGGTAAAGAGCAGATTTGTTAACACTCGTTTAAGGCAGGATTCAGATTTAGAATGCATGAACATAATCACATGGCAGCATTTTCATTGTTATTACTAAACAAGAAGTGATATAACAACATTGAGGCAAAGTGCTGAAACAGATTCATGAAATCCTAAAAGCATGATTCCTAATACACACATTAGTCCTAAGCATGACTTATATTGCACACATAGGAAATGTAAGCCTAATAGCATGGTTTCTACCCTTTATATCTATAGCATGCATAGTTATCCCTTTCCCTTTTTTTACTATCCATCCCCAAGACTTGTTTACAAATTATTACAGTCCAATGAATAAATTACATAATCGAAATGAAAAATAAGAATCTATTGTATAGGGAGCCTTCAATTAGGCCAAAGTCCTCCAAACCTCATTGCCATATGGTATTTCACAGCCATTCATAATCCGGGTGTGTCAAAGTTCCCTAAGGACCTCAAGGGCTCTCGGGCAGTGTTCACACCCAGACTTAGTAACCAAGAATTGGGCATGTGCAGTGTGGAAGTCCCAACCTTAGTGTGTCATAGTTCAGAGGGAGCTCAGAGCCAAAGCAGTGCTCACACGAAAGGGGGCAAAACTTATGGTCTAGGAATAAAGTGAAGTGCACGAGTTGATTTGAAAAGAGTTGAGTTGAAAGAACATCTTTAAAAGATGGTTTATTTCAAAAGTTTCAGAACAATTAACCAACACCATACATCACATAGTGCATAGAGATAACACAAACAAGGAAGCAGGGATTGGGGACACATAGAAATAGATTGGGATACAAGTTAACATTAGAGAAGTACTAGAGTATCACAGACTGGTGTAGAACTTAAGCAGTCACAGACACAGTTTGTCAAAAAAATTAAAAAGAATCAGATTGAGGGGGTACTGGGGAGAGGACAGTATACATAGTTATACATAGGTTCAAGGAAAAGTTCCAGATACAGTATAGAGTCTAAGTAACATGCAGTGCATGTTTTAGCATAAAGAAAACGTAGAAGGATCATGTGAAGCCTACAAAGGGGAACTAACATGCTGAAGTTAAAAGGGAAAAGGTAAACAACAAGCATACAAAGTAGTTGCAAGTAGAACAACAAATCCATAAGTAAAAGAAGATTAGAAACAAGATGAATCGAAATACCCGAAGATACATATTATTTTGAAACTTTAAACCTAAAGTTGAAACATACCAGTTGAAGATATCAAATACAGAATGAGGAATAAGCAAATATAGTCACCAGTCCTGGCTTGCAGCCGACTCGAAGTAGCAGGTGATCAAGAGAATAATAGTAGAGAGTATATGTGTGTGTAAGAGAGAGTTGAACACTGTATATGTTCGTGTGTCTGTTATGAGAGAGCATGTATATATAGCTTGAAACTAGGTAGAATAATAAGGTAAGAATCAAAGTCAAGCAGTAATAAAGGAACTAGATATCAATTAGTATTAAATCAGCATAGATACTCCCTTAATTGAAGGAGTTAGATTCAAACGGCAGTAGGCACATAATAAATAAGGAAAGGTACCATATATGACTGGAATATATCACACAAGGAAACAATTTCAGCATAGTAAGTATAGAACAAGTAATTAGTATAGGTTCTTAAAATCTAATTAAGGAAAGTATTCAAGCATTGATTGACAGCATAGTTGACCAAAAATAAGAAAAGAAAATACCTTAGGGGTCGAAAGATCAGTAAGGAAATAATCACAAGAAATTAAGGAAATGTATCAATTACAGGAAGTTAGGGATTCAAACAGGAATAGTACTGATTAAAGGAATCAACACAAACTGCCCGAAATAAACACATAACATGAAAGAATCAGAAACCCTAGTAATCAAAATAGGGTGAAATCATACGAAATTAGGGATTTACATAGAGCATAACAGAATAGGTATAATACATGCAGGAGAAGTGAAGGTTTAGATACATCGATGAACAAGGATAGAGTAGAACCACATGATAAGCAGGAATAATAGCAGCCAGAAACCCTAACAAGCAAACGTGGGGTAAAATCACGGAATCAGAGAACATTCATGAGAACAGATGCTCAGGGGTATAGACCCTACCAATTCTCGTCATGCCCTGTGCTACGACGACTTCCTCAGTTTTGACCTTGCCTTTCCTTCTTGCCTCAGCCATATAGTCCCAAGGGATAGCGTTTGAATAGAAGGGTGGCGTGGTCGACATCACCACCGGAATTGGTGTGGCCATTCTTACTTCAAATTGAATGTGTGCTTTGGGTGGCAAGACTGCAACCTCAAATGGTGCGGGTGCATTTGACGGAGATGTGAACTCAACTTCAATTGGTACTAGTGTCTTTGCGGGTGGCGTTGCTTCAAACTCAAGAGGTATGGACATATTAACCTCAGCATCCCCACATGGTTGTATCTGGACTATGATTGGGTTGAGAGTGACTGCTGGTTTCTTTGGATCATCGCCTTCCGCGATCAACCTGATTGATCTCTTGGGGTCCCAATCATCTTCTATTTCAATCATATGGATACCCCCACCCTTATGGTCTGGGAGAGGATTGTCGCGAACGTTCAAAGCGGTCTCCTTTGCCATAATGATTTTGTTATTGATCAGGGACTATATCTTATCTTTCAAAGAGCGGAACTCATCGATGGTGTGCCCTTTCATGCTAGAATGGTATGCACGGGATTTTTTTAGGTTAACCCACTGAGAAGGGTTCTCAGGGGTGGAAGCAGGGATAGGGGTGACGTAACTGGCAGCTTTGAGTTTCTCATACAGCTGGTCAATGGGTTCAGCTATGGCGGTGTATCGTTTTGGAGGTCTGCGATCAAAATTAGGTCGAGGTCTAGGGAAGTTTTAACGGGTAAGGGGTGACTGGTAATGAAATGGATGGGAATTATAAGTGTGGTGAACGGGAGCGGGTTGTGAGTCTCTAGGTAAAGTAGGTTGATATGTGGGTGGTGGAGATTGGTAAGTGGGTGGAGGAGCCTGGTATGAAGGTGAGGGTGCTTGGTAATTCGGGGTTGGTTGGTATGTGAGTGAAGGTGTTGGATAAATTTGGTATCTGAGTGGGTATTTGGCTCTTTTTTCAACCATTACTGCTCCCACGTCTCTTTTCTTAGACACACCACCGGACTGTAAAGCCTTGTTTGTGGCTTGCAAGGCTTCATAATTTGTGACCATACCGCTTTTAATACCTTCTTCAAGCCGCTCCCCTAATTTGATAATGTCGGAGAACTTGTGATTCTCAGTCTTTCATAGTATTTCGGGTCATGGGCCCGGACAAAGAACTTGTCCATCTTCTCCTTTTCTAAATGTATGACCCAGCTGATCGTTTTGCGTATTACGATCCCGTTCCCTTAAATGAAACCTTCCATAGCGGCTACTCGTTCTTTATGACTTGCGGGAGCGGGTGGTTCAGGATTTGGAAATGACTTGAGTGGTTTAGGAACACTTGGTTCCTTAAGGTTGGCCTATTTGGCTAAGTTTTACTTCGGTCAACATTTTGAGCAAACGACCTCGGAATCGAGTTCTGATAGCTCCAGTAGCTTCGTATGATGATTTTGGACTTGGGCGTATGTTCGGCTCGGGTTTCTGATGACCCGGGAGCATTTCACCGCCCGAAATGGAAATCAGGATTTCCTTAAGTTTGGAATTTGGCTTGAAATGGGACTTTATGCTATCGAGGTCCGAACGGAATTCCAGGACCGGGAATAGTTCCGTACAATCATTTATGACTTGTGTGCAAAATTCGAGGTCATTCCGAGTAGTATAGACCCGTTCGGCGCAATGAAATGAATTCTAGAAATTTCAAAGTTATTAAGTTATGATTTCAGGGGTTTTGGAGGGTGATTATGAGTTTTAGAGATGTTATGAGTGTTTTGTAGGCTCGAGCTAGTCCGTATAATGATTTGGGACCTATTGGTATGTTTTGACAGGGGCTCGGGTTGGCCCAGGTGCCTCCCGGACCCCGCACGAGGCCAAAAACCAGCAAAAACCATTGCTAGTGCAGCTACTTCTGGTGTGACCGCACCTGCAGTCTCTCAGTTGCAGGTGCGAGTCTGCACCTGCGGTCCAACCTTCGCAGGTGCGACACCCATCACAGGCGCGACCCTTCTTCCGCAGGAGCGGGACCGCTAGTGCGGACTCCTTCTCCGCAGGTGCGATGCCCAGGGTCCCAGGCCCTTTTCTGCAGGGGCGATGATGTTCTCGCAGGTGCGAGACCGCACCTGCGGTTCCAGGGTCGCAGGTGCGAAAATCACTGTTGCCATCCCCTTTAAATGTCCAAAAAAATACGGGTTTTCTTCATTTTTATCCACCATCACCTCCATTAGAGAGCATCCAAATTTGAGCAACACCTCCCACGACCACCCACTGTAGAGGTAAGTAATTCTCTTCCATTTTCCACTATTATGCATAGAATTCAACGGGCCTTATTCCTAAAGAATCAAAAATCATAAAATTTGGATAGAAATTCTAGGGCTTTGAATAAATTTGTGAATTATTCGTTTGAGGCTATGAATCCTTGTATAAATCACATAACTTCGATCCTTAGACTTCGGGTAGGTGATTCCTTCAAGAATTTTCGAAATCCCAACGTGTGGGTCTGGGGTCGAAATTCTGGAAATGGTCAAGAATGCTTAAATTTAGTATTTCTTGTTAATTCTTCTTCTTGGAACCTAAATTAATTCGATTATACCATGATTGGTTAGTTGCGAGCCGTCGAGGGTGAATTTCAGAGATTCTGGCGCATCCTTGATCCGAGGGGTGATATCGTCATGAGGTGAGTCTCCTTTCCAAACTTGTAAGGCGGAAATGTCCCCTTAGGTTCCTGGTTTGCTATGTGTACATGTTGAGGGGGTCGCGTACGTACCTAGTGATGAGAGTCTGTATGTGGCGACTATATTGCTATGTCGGGTAGCCGTAGGACCCACGAGCATGCCATTTCGTGCCTTATTTGAACCATCGTATGTATTATAAATTGTGTTTATTGTTTAAATGACATGGGAGAGGTAAAAAAAACATGATGATGTAAATCCTAATTTGCTATCAGTGATATGATATTGACACAATCCTGTTGAGTTCACGGTCGAGTCGGTACCCATAGGTACCTACATGTGAATACTATTATTATCGAGTCAGCACACGAGTCGCAGGCATGATGCGCGATCGTGGGGAGCTTATAACTATCGAGTCAGCACACGAGTCGCAGGCATGATGCGCATCGTGGGGAGCTTATTACTATCGATTCAGGACACGAGTCACAGTCATGTTGCGCGATCATGGGGAGTGTATTACTATCGAGTCAGCACATGAGTCGCAGGCATGATACGTGATCGTGGGGAGCTTATTACCATCGAGTCAACACACGAGTCGGAGGTATGATTCGCGATCGTGGGGAGCTTATGGCCTCAGACCTTATGACCTACCTTATGACTGCGGCCGGTTGTCTTGTCTGTGTCGGTATATGTACACTTGAGTCTAGTTCACATATGACAGTATTGGCTAGGTATTGTTGAATAAGAGGAATTGGTACTTGGTGCTCTTACTTGTGTTAGATTATGTGTTCATATACTTGTCGCTGACTGTTTCGCATGCCTATTGCTTTAGCCTTATCTCATTCTATATTATGTTGCTGGACCTTAGTGAGTATCTAGTCGACCTCTCGTCATTACTTATTCGAGTTTAGACGGGATACTCACTAGGTACATATTTATATATATGTACTCTTGCTGCACTTTCTTTCCTTTTCTGTACTTGACTGTACAGGTCCGAAGGCTGGTCTATATGATTTTCAGGCCGGTGCTAGATATTGATAGCGTGGTCATACTTCACAGTGAGTTGCGTTCTTGGCAACTTCCTAGCAGCACCCTGGAGTTTCTTTTGTTATACTCTATGTCTATTTCATTCAAACTGAGACCCTGTATATATTGCAGTCATTGTATATTCAGTAGTTGCCTGTGACACTCGTGACACTAGTTCCTGGCACACACGCGGTATATATTTTGGGTTTTGGGTTGTATATGTTTTATTTCGGCCTTGTATTTACTATGATTTTACCTTCACTCAAGGCTAGTATCATGTTAGTTGTTTTAAACTGGTAATTATTGATTTGTTTGACCGAATGGGAAGGGTATCACTTAGTAAAGGTTATATCGGCTTGCCTAACCCCGCTGTTGGGCGCCATCGCGACTTGAATTAGGATTTGGATCATAACAACGTGGTATCAGAGCTTTAGGTTCACGTAGTCTCACGAGTCACGGGCAGACCCAGTAGAGTCTTGCGGATCGGTACGGAGACGTCTGTACTTATCTTCAGGAGGCTATAGGGTGTTAAGAAACTCATTTATTTATCGTGCAATCAATGATGTACTCAAACTTGATCTTTTATTCTCTCACAAATGGTGAGGACGCGTGCTTCTCATGTACCTTATCCGGGAGAGGCCGCTACCCCTGCCACTCGAGGCCGTGGTAGGGGTAGGGGTCGGGCACCTGCCCGAGTTAGAGGATGAGGACGTCCTAGAGTCGTACTAGTTGCACCACCTGAGGATCCTATTATTGAGGAGCAGGATGAGTTGCCTCTAGTTGCTCCTGCTCCAGCAGACTTTATGACGGTGCCAGGCTTCCAGGAGGTTATGGGCCGCATGTTGAGGTTTATGGACACTATGTCCTAGGCAGGGGTACTTCCATCAGATCCTGCTACTTCTCAGGTAGGAGGGGGAGTTCAGACCCCTACCGCTCAGGCCACAGGACTGGCAGCAGCACATCCTATTTCGGGTACGCCGCCCGTGATTGGAGTTCAGCCTATAGTAGCACAGCTAGAGCCCAGGCCCATTGCAGAGGGAGACTAGCAGAAGTTACTAGACAGATGGACTAGACTTTGTCCTCCAGGCTTCGGGGGCGAGCAGGGTGAGGATGCCCAGGATTTTATCGACAGGTACAGGGACAGACTACACAATATTAGGATATTGGAGTCACACGGGGTAGATTTCACCACTTTCCAGTTAGAGGGCAGAGTTCGGAGATGGTGGCAGTATTATGTGCTCAATAGGCCAGCGAGTTCTCCACCGGTTACTTGGGAGCAGTTTACACAGCTATTTATGGACAGATACCTTCCACCGTCTGAGAGGGAGGAGCTTCGGGGTCTGTTTGAGAGGTTAGAGCAGGGACAGATGTTCGTGACTGACTATGAGGTGAGGTTTTTAGAGTTATCCCGCCATGCCCTGATGATATTGCCTACTGATGCTGAGAGGGTGCGACGGTTTGTCGCAGGCTTACATCCAGGTATCAGGACCTCCATGGCTAGAGAGGTAGAGATGGGTACCCCATTCCAGCTGGTAGTCGAGATAGCTCGACGGATCGAGGGTTACCGTACGAGGAGCAGGGAGCAGGGTCAATCAGGTCAGCAGGGTCGGCAAGATAAGAGGTCCAGATTCATAGGTGAGTTCAGGGGTGCTCCAGCTAGGGGCAGAGGTCAGTTAAGTAGGCCTTCATATTCATCACCTCCATTACCTCCCAGGGGTGTCATACTAAGGCCTCAGTTTAGTGCCATGCCAGAGCGCTAGTACCGTCATCCAGCCATTCACAGTCCATCCAGTGGTTACTCCAGCCGTCAGAGATCCTCCGGTTCCTATTTTAGTGCTGTGAAAAATGATTCTCATCGCACTCCAGCCATTCGGGACTCTTACTCTTCAGGCCAGCAGGATAGGTCACGTCTGAGATGTTACGAGTGTGGGGACTTAGGCCACGTGAAGAGGTATTGCCCCCGCTTTAGGGGCAAGGCCGTTCAGTAGAGTCACCAGCCTATGTGTCCCGCCCCAGCAATTCGACCACCTAGGGGTGGAGGTCAGATTGGCAGGGGTCATCCTAGAGGGGGAGGCCAGTCATGAGGGGGTCATTTAGCTCCAGCTCTTCCTGGGGGAGCTTAGTCATCAGGTGCTACAACCAGGTTCTATGCTATTCCGGCTAGGGCAGACGTAGTGTCCTCAAACGCTGTGATAACATGTATTATTTCAGTCTGTGGTAGAGAGGCTTCAGATCTATTTGATCCAGGGCCTACATATTTGTATATCTCAACATTATTTGCCCATTCTCTGGATATTGCTTGTGAGTCGTTGGGTTCTCCTTTGTATGTGTCCACTCTTGTGGGCGATTGTGTAGTCGTAGACCGGGTCTACCGAGCTTGTGTGATTGCTTTTTGTGGGCTTGAGACCATGGCCGACCTGTTATTGCTTGATATGGTTGATTTTGAGGTTATTTTGGGCATGGATTGGCTATCTCTTTATCATGCTGTGTTGGATTTCCATGCCAAGACAGTTACATTAGCCATGCCTGAGTCACCGAGATTGGAGTGGAGGGGTTCTTCAGTTAGTGCATTCAGCAGGGTCATTTCTTTTATGAAGGCTCGACACATGGTTGAGAAAGGGTGTTTGTCTTACCTTGCTTATGTGCGGGACACCACCGCCGAGTCTCCTACCATTAATTCAGTACCGGTTGTTCGGGAGTTTCCAGATGTGTTTCCTGCAGATCTTCCAGGCATGCCTCCAGATCGAAATATTGACTTCTGTATTGATTTGGCTCCAGATACTCAGCCTATTTCCATTCCTCTGTATTGTATGGCTCCGAAGGAGCTAAAAGAGTTGAAGGAGCAGCTTGAGGAGTTATTGGCCAAGGGATTCATCAGGCCAAGTGTGTCGCCGTGGGGTGCCCTAGTCTTATTTGTGAAGAAAAAGGATGGGTCCATGCGGATGTGCATTAATTACCACCAGTTGAATAAAGTGACCATCAAGAATAAATACCCTCTGCCGCGCATTGATGATTTGTTTGATCAGCTACAGGGTACTCGTGTGTTCTCTAAGATTGATCTGAGGTCAGGCTATCACCAGTTGAGGATTCGGGCTTCAGACGTTCCGAAGACTGCATTCCGCACCAGATATGGTCACTATGAGTTTCTAGTGATGTCCTTTGGCTTGACTAATGCCCCAACAACATTTATGGATTTGATGAATAGGGTATTCAGGCCGTATATTGACTCTTTCGTTATTGTTTTAATTGATGATATATTGATCTACTCACGGAGTCTGGGTGAGCATGGGCAGCATCTGAGAATTGTGCTTTAGACCTTGCGAGAGTAGAAGTTATATGCTAAGTTCTGCAAGTGCGAGTTTTGGCTGGAGTCCGTGGCATTTCTGGGGCATGTAGTTTCAGGAGAGGGTATCAAGGTCGATCCTCAGAAGATAGAAGCAGTTCAGAGTTGGTCGCGTCCTACCTCAGCTTCAGAGATCAGGAGCTTTCTTAGTTTAGCAAGCTATTACCGTCGGTTCGTGGAGGGGTTTTCTTCTATTGCAGCCCCATTGACCAGATTTACTCAGAAGAATGCCCCGTTTCGATGGTCCGACGACTGTGAGGCGAGCTTTCAGAAGCGCAAATCCGCATTGATCTCATCTCCAATTCAATCATTGCCTTCCGAGTCAGGGTCGTATACTGTATATTGCGATGCTTCACGGGTCGGGTTAGGATGTGTGTTGATGCTGGATGGCAGAGTGATTGCTTATGCTTCGCGCCAGCTAAAGGTTCATGAGAAGAACTATCCTGTGCACGACTTTGAGTTGGCAGGGATTGTTCATGCTTTGAAGATTTGGCGACACTACTTATATGGCGTTTCTTGTGATGTCTACACTGACCATCGCAGTTTGCAGCATTTATTTAAGCAGAAGGACCTTAATCTGAGGCAGCGAAGATGGCTCGAGTTGTTAAAAGACTATTATCTTACTATTCTGTATCAGCCGGGCAAGGAAAATATAGTGGCAGATGCTTTGAGCAGGAGAGGAGCGAGTATGGGCAGTTTAGCTTACGTTGCAGCGGAGGAGAGACCTCTAGCCTTGGACATTCAGTCCTTGGCCAATCACCTGGTGAGATTGGATCTTTCTGAGCCTCGTCGAGTTCTAGCTCATGTTGTTTCTCAGTCTTCGTTGGGAGAGATCAAGGCTCGACATTTTGATGACCCGTGTTTGGAACAGCTTCGAGATACCGTGGTCCAGGGTAGGGCCAAGGATGTTACCTTGGGCGAGGATGGTGTTCTGAGACTCCAGGGCAGATTGTGTGTTCTTGATATTGATGGCCTGAGGGAGAGGATTCTAGCAGAGGCGCACAGATCGAGGTATTCTATTCATCCAGGGGCGACGAAGATGTACCGTGATATGAGGCAGCATTACTGGTGGAGGCGGATGAAGAAGGATATTGTGCAGTATATAGCTCGGTGCCTTAATTGTCAGCAGGTCAAGTACGAGCATAAAAGGCTAGGGGGCCTACTTCAGCAGATGCCCATTCCAGAGTGGAAGTGGGAGCGCAACACCATGGACTTTGTAGTTGGGTTGCCTCAGACATTGCGGAAGGTTGATGCGGTTTGGGTCATTGTGGATAGACTGACCAAATCAGCGCATTTCATTCCTGGCTACTACTTATACTTCAGAGAGATTGGCTCAATTTTTCATGAGAGAGATTGTCCGACTGCATGGTGTGCCGGTGTCTATTATCTCAGATCGAGGTCCTCAGTGCACCTTGCACTTTTGGAGAGCTTTGCACAGTGATATGGGCACTCAAATAGACCTGAGTTCAGCATTTTGTCCTCAGACTGATGGCCAGTCAGAGCGTACGGTTTAGATATTAGAGGATATGCTCAGGGCCTCTGTGATTGATTTTGGAGCACAGTAGGACCAGTTCTTGCCTTTGGCGGAGTTCGCGTACAATAATAGCTATCAGTCCAGCATATAGATGGCTCCATTTGAGGCTCTATATGGTCGGCGATGTCGTTCTCCCATTGAGTGGTTTGAGCCTGGCGAGGCCAAGTTATATAGCACAGATCTGGTGAGAGATGCCTTGGAGAGAGTGAAGGTGATTCAGGAGAGGCTTCACACAGCTCAATCTAGGCAGAAGATCTATGCGGATCAGTGGGCGCGTGATATAGCATTCATGGAGGGAGATAAGGTCCTGCTGAAGGTTTCGCCGATGAAGGGCGTCATGAGATTCGGGAAGAAAGGCAAGCTAAGCCCCAAGTTTATTGGTCCTTACGAGTTGTTGAAGCGGGTCAGAGAGGTTGCTTATGAGCTTGCTTTACCTCCAGCCTTATCAGGTGTTGATCCAGTTTTCCACGTATCCATGCTTCAGAGGTATCACGCCGACTTCTATCACGTGATTGATTAGCACTATTCAGTTGGACGAGTAGTTGAGTTACGAGGAGGAGCAGTGGCCATTATTGATAGACAGGACCGCCAGTTGAGGTCCAAGACAGTTTCTGCGGTTAAGGTTTAGTGGAGGGGCCAGCCAGCCGAGGAGGCGACTTGGGAGTCCGAGGAGGACATGCGGAGAAGATATCCGCAGCTTTTCAGCACTTCAGGTACACTTCTAGACCAGTTCGAGGATGAACATTTTCTTAAGAGGGGGAGACTGTGACGACCCAGCCGGTCATTTTGCGTATTACGACCCCGTTCCCTTATATGAAACCTTCCATAGAAGGTACTTGTGCTTTATGACTTGCGGTAACGGGTGGTTCGGGATTTGGAAATGATTTGAGTGGTTTAGGAACACTTGGTTCCTTAAGGCTGGACTATTTGGCCAAGTTTGACTTCGGTCAACATTTTGAGCAAACGACCTCGGAATCGAGTTCTGACAGCTCCAGTAGCTCCGCATGATGATTTCGAACTTGCGCGTATGTTCGGCTCAGGTTTCTGACGATCCAGGAGCATTTCGGCGCCCGAGATGGAATCAGGATTTCCTTTATTTTGGAATTTGGCTTGAAACGGGACTTTATGTTATCGAAGTCCGAACGGAGTTTCGGGACCGGAAATAGTTTTGTATAATCATTTATGACTTGTCTGCAAAATTTGAGGTCATTCCAAGTAGTATAGACCCGTTCGGCACAATGAAATGAGTTCTAGAAATTTCAAAATTATTAAGTTATGATTTCAGGGGTTTTGGAGGGTGATTTTAAGTTTTAGCTATGTTATGAGTGTTCCGTAGGCTCGATCAAGTCCGTATATTGATTTGGGACCTATTGGTATGTTTTGACGGGGGCTCGAGTGGGCCTAGGTGCCTCCCGGACCCCGCACAAGGGAAAAAACCAGCAAAAACCATTGCTGGTGCAGCTACTTCTGGTGTGACCGCACATGCGGTCTCTCAGTCGCAGGTGCGACCCCCATCGCAGGCGCGGCCCTTCTTCCGCAGGAGCAGGACCGCTGGTGCGGACTCCTTCTCCGCAGGTGCGATGCCCAGGGTCCCAGGCCCTTTTCCACAGGGGCGATGATGTTCTCGCAGGTGCGAGACCGCACCTGCAGTCCCAAGGTCGCAGGTGCGGAAATCACTGTTGCCAGCCCCTTTAAATGTCCAAAAATACGGGTTTTCTTCATTTTTATCCACCATCAACCTCCATTAGAGAGCATCCAAGGTTGAGCAACACCTCCCACGACCACCCACTGTAGAAGTAAGTAATTCTCTTTTATTTTTCACTATTATGCATAGAATTCAACGGGTTTAATCCCTAAAGAATCAAAAACCATAAAATTTGGATAGAAATTCTAGGGATATGAATAAATTGGTGAATTATTCATTTAAGGCTATGAATCCTTGAATAAATCACATAACTTCGATGCTTAAACTTCGGGTAGGTGATTACTTCAAGAATTTTCGAAATCCAAACGTGTGGGCCCGGGGTCGAAATTCCGTAAATTGTCAAGAATGCTTTATTTTAGAATTTCTTGTAAATTCTTCTTCTTGGAACCTAAATTAATTCAATTATATCATGTTTGGTTAGTTGCGAGCCATCGAGGGTGAATTTCGGAGATTCAGGCGCATCCTTGATCCGAGGGGTGATATCGTCTCGAGGTGAGTCTCCTTTCCAAACTTGTAAGGGGGAAATGTCCCTGTAGGTTCCTTGTTTTCCATGTGTACATGTTGAGGGGGCCGCATACGTACCAAGTGACGAGAGTCCGTACGTGGCGACTATATTTCTATGTCGGGTAGCCGTAGGACCCACGAGCATGCCATTTCGTGCCTTATTTGAACTATTATATGTATTATAAATTGTGTTTATTGTTGAAATGACATGGGAGAGGTAATAAGCTCCCCACGATCGCGCATCATGCCTGGGACTCGTGTGCTAACTCGATAGTAATAAGCTCCCCACGATCGCGCATCATGCCTGCGACTCGTGTGCTGACTCGATAGTAATAAGCTCCCCACGATCGCGCATCATGCCTGCGACTCGTGTGCTGACTCGATAGTAATAAGCTCCCAACGATCGCGCATCATGCCTGCGACTCGTGTGCTGACTCGATGGTAATAAGCTCCCCACGGTCGCGCACCATGCCTACGACTCGTGTGCTGACTCGATAGTAATAAGCTCCCCACGATCGCGCATCATGCCTGCGACTCGTGTGCTGACTCGATAGTAATAAGCTCCCCACGATCGCGCATCATGCCTGCGACTCATCTGCTGACTCGATAATAATAGTATTCACATGTAGGTACCTACGGGTACCGACTTGACCGTGAACTCAACAAGATTGTGTCAATATCATATCACTGATAGCCAATTAGGATTTACATCATCATATTTTTTTACCTCTCCCATGCCATTTCAACAATAAACACAATTTATAATACATACACTGGTTCAAATAAGGCACGAAATGGCATGCTCGTGGGTCGTACGGCTACCCGACATAGCAATATAGTCGCCACGTATGGACTCTCGTCACTTGGTACTTACGCGGCCCCCTCAACACGTACACATAGCAAACAAGGAATCTACGGGGACAGTTCCCCCTTACAAGTTTGGAAAGGAGACTCACCTCATGACGATATCACCCCTCGGATCAAGGATGCGCTCGAATCTCTGAAATTCACCCTCGATGGCTCGCAACTAACCAAACATGGTATAATTGAATTAATTTAGGTTCCAAGAAGAAGAATTAACAAGAAATCCTAAAGTTAAGCATTCTTGACAATTTCCGAAATTACGACCCCGGGCCCACACGTTTGGATTTCGAAAATTCTTGAAGGAATCACCTACCTGAAGTCTAAGGATCGAAGTTAAGTGATTTATTCAAGGATTCATAGACTCAAATGAATAATTCACCAATTTATTCAAAGCCCTAGAATTTCTATCCAAATTTTATGGTTTGTTATTCTTTAGGGATTAAACCCGTTGAATTCTATGCATAATAGTAAAAAATAGAAGAGAATTACTTACCTCTACAGTGGGTGGTCGGGGGAGGTATTGCTCAAACTTGGATGCTCTCTAATGGAGGTTGATGGTGGATAAAAATGAAGAAAACCCGTATTTTTCGACATTTAAAGGGGCTGGAAACATTGATTTCCGCACCTGCAACATTGGGACCGCAGGTGCGGTCTCGCACATGCGAGAACATCATCGCCCTTGAGGAAAAGGCCCTGGGACCCTGGGCATCGCACCTGTGGAGAAGGAGTCCGCACCAGCGGTCCCGCTCCTGCAGGAGAAGGGTCGCGCCTGCGATGGAGGTCGCACCTGCGAAGGCTGGACCGCAGGTGCGGACTCGCACCTGTGACTGAGAGACTGCAGGTGCGGTCACACCAGAAGTAGCTGCACCAGCAATGGTTTTTGCTGGTTTTTTGCCTCGTGCGGGGTCCGGGAGGCACCTAAGTCCACTAGAGCCCCCGTCAAAACATACCAACAGGTCCCAAATCATTATACGGACTTGCTCGAGCCTACGGAACACTCATAACATCGCTAAAACTCAAAATCACCCTCCAAAACCCCTGAAATCATAACTTACTAACTTTGAAATTTCTAGAACTCATTTCATTGTGCCGAACGGGTCTATACTACTCAGAATGACTTCAAATTTTGCAGAAAAGTCATAAATGACTATACGAAACTATTCCCAGTCCCGAAATTCCGTTCGGATTTCGATAACATAAAGTCCCGTTTCAAGCCAAATTCCAAACTTAAGGAAATCCTGATTTCTATTTCGGGCACTGAAATGCTCCCAGGTCGTCAGAAACCTTAGCCGAACATACGCCCAAGTCCAAAATCATCATGCGGAGCTACTGGAGCTGTCAGAACTCGATTCCGAGGTCGTTTGCTCAAAATGTTGACCGAAGTCAAACCTGGCCAAATAGTCTAGCCTTAAGGAACCAAGTGTTCCTAAACCACTCAAATCATTTCCAAATCCCGAACCACCCGCTACCGCAAGTCATAAAGCACGAGTAGCCACTATGGAAGGTTTCATTTAAGGGAACGGGTTCGTAATACGCAAAACGACCTGCGGGGTCGTCACATAGGGAGCCTTCAATTAGGCCCAAGTCCTCAAAACCTCTTTTCCATATTGTATTTCACAGCCTTTCATAATCTGGGTGTGTCAAAGTTCCCTAAGGACCTCAAGGGCTCCCGGGCAATGTTCACACCCAGACATAGTAACGAAGAATTGGGCATGTGCAGTGTGGATGTCCCAGCCTTAGTGTGTCAGAGTTCAGATGGAGCTCAGGTGTCCGAAGCAGTGCTCACACTGAGGGGGCAGAAGTTATGGTCTAGGAATAAAGTGAAGTGCAGGAGATGATTTGAAAAAGAGTTGAGTTGAAAGAACATCTTTAAAAGATGGTTTATTTGAAAAGTGTTTGCATAAAAGTAAGTGAATCCCTTAAGAAAATAGTTTCAGAACAATTAACCAACACCAGACATCACACAGTGCATAGAGATAATACAAACAAGGAAGCAGGGATTGGGGACACATAGAAACAGATTGGGATACAAGTTAACATTAGAGAAGTACAAGAGTATCACAGACTGGTATAGAACTTAAGCAGTCACAGAAACAGTTTGTCAACAGAATTAAAAAGAATCAGACTGAGGGGGTACTGGGGAGAGGACAGTATACATAGTTATACATAGGTTAACGGAAAAGTTACAGATACAGTATAGAGTCTAAGTAACATGCAGTGCATGTTGTAGCATAAAGAAAACGTAGCAGGATCATGTGAAGCCTGCAAAGGGGAACCAACATGCTGAAGTTAAAAGGGAAAAGGTAAACAACAAGCATACAAACTAGTTGTAAGTAGAACAGCAAAGCCATAAGTAAAATAAGATTAGAAACAAGATGAATCGAACTACCCAAAGATACATATTATTTTGAAACATTAAACCTAAAGTGGAAACATACCAGTTGAAGATAGCAATTACAGAATGAGAAATAAGCAAATATAATCACCAGTCTTGGCTTGTAGCCGGCTGGAAGTAGCAGGTGATCAAGAGAATAACAGTAGAGAGTATATGTGTGTGTAAGAGAGAGCTGAACAGTGTATATGTTCGTGTGTCTGTTATGAGAGAGCATGTATATATAGCTTGAAACTAGGTAGAATAATAAGGTAATAATCAAAGTCAAGCAGTAATAAAGGAACTAGGTATCAATTAGTATTAAATCAACATAGATACTCCCTTAATTGAAGGAGTTAGATTCAAACGGCAGTAGGAACATAATAAATAAGGAAAGGTACCATATATGACTGGAATATACCACACAAGGAAACCATTTCATCATAGTAAGTATAGAACAAGTAATTAGTATAGGTTCAGAAAATCTAATTAAGGCAAGTATTCAAGCATTGATTGATAGCATAGTCGACCAAAAAAAAAATGCGTTAGGGGTCGAAAAATCAGCAAGGAAATCATCGAAAGAAATTAAGGAAAGGTATCAATTACAGAAAGTTAGGGATTCAAACAGGAATAGTGTTGATTAAGGGAATCAACACAAATTGCCCAGAATAAACACATAATAGGCAAGAATCAAAAAACCTAGTAATCAAAGTAGGGTGAAATCACACGAAATTAGGGATTTACATAGAGCATAACATAATAGGTATAATACAGGAAAGAGAAGTGAAGGTTCGGAGACATTGATGAACAAGGATAGAGTAGAACCACATAATAAGCAGGAATAATAACAGGCGGAAACCCTAACAAGAAAACGTGGGGTATAATCACGGAATCACAGAACATTCATGAGAACACAATAAACATAGTAGAACATATCATCAAACAAACTCAGAATCCTAGGATTAGAGCTTAGAAAAATTAGGGTTTTAAAAAGAATAACTCGGATAGATGAGAAAGCTTAAACAAACACTTAAACATGGTGAGAATCATAGACTAATACCAAAATCAGAAGGAAATACGTTTTGAAAAAGCGGTCAGAAACCCTAATTTAGAAAAATGAAGAACCGTTCAAGAAAAAAGAGAATCTTTAAAGAAACACAAGAAAAACCTCATAACACGTATAGATCTATTACAGATCTAAAAGAATCGGAGGCTTAGCAGTTAGAGTTTCAAAGAGAGAACCCAGAGAGAGAGATATCGACCTAGAAACCCATAGGTTTAGGCGAAAAATAGGGAAAGCTTACTCAAAATTGAGCCATGGCGGCCTGAAGCAAGCAAGAACAAGCCAAAGGTGTGAGTAGACGGGTCCTTGTCCCTTGAGGGCCTTAGGGATAGCATTACCGGTGTAAGAGAGACTCATGGAGGTCTGAGGGTGGTGAAGGATCCATGGCCTCCGGTGAAGAGGCAGCCGGAGAAGACGAAGGACCTCATCGGAGGCGGAGAGAAGACTGGAAGTCTCTAGAGAGAG
>ML279425.1:0-15339 GCA_005239495.1 Nicotiana undulata | reverse complement strand
GGGGGGGCGGTAGTCTTAGGTTAATTATGGTAATAGTTAATCTGGACCGTTGATTGAAATAAATCAACGGTCCGGATTAAACAAGTGTTTGGGTCGGCTAATGCAAAGAATGGGCCGGGGTATGTTGGGTTAATTAAATCAAATGGGTTGGGGTCTAATTTAGGCTATATTTTAATATAAAAATGGCTAATAGCTAAATACCCATAAAAATAGATAAATAATAAATAAAATAGCTAATAGTTATATAAAATGAAATTAATGCTAAGTAAATGAAAATTAAGGTAATTAGCTAATATTAAATATAAAAATGACTAATTATCGAATTAAAATAGCATAAAGTGTACAATTAGGCTATAATTGCAAAATTATTGTAATTATAGCTAAATAATGCCAAATTGGGTAATTTGAGAAATAATTAGATCCTAATAGGATATAAAAGGATATATTGAACCAAGGAATATTTTGAAACTATTTGCAATGCAACTTATGATTAATTATTGGATATAAAAGTACTGGATAAATTAGAAATAAATTGATAAAATATGGGAAAATTATGAAAAAAATACTAGTTATTATAAAAAGTGATTTTGAAGGTATATATGAAAATTTTAAAATAGTTTGAGGAAAATTGGGTATCAACAAACACGACAGAAATATTGTACATTGCCACAACAATCACAAGGCAACAAAAGATAGAAATGTTATGTACGACGAGCAAATCAATACAAGAACTTAAATCACCAGCACGGTAGAACTCATTCAGAAGGAATGGCCGCCGAAAGGAAATAATAAGCGTAAAGAACACAACTTAACCAGGGAGAACACGATGTAACAACGAATTCACAGTATACAAGTCCACAATAGGATATCATTACAAGTCAAGATATTTCCAAATACAAACTAGACGACTAAGGTGTAGATCATCTAGATTCCTTTTTAAGGTTGAATGATTATGAGAGATCTACCACAATCCAAATAGGGTAAACAACTACAGGTAATCCTAATCCCAATTTCTGCTAAACAACTATAAGGCGAGATGTTACTAATTTTAGCTAAATAGGAAGTTTATGAAAAATATATATATCATGATGATAGGAGGAGTAAACATTCTTCAACTAAGTCGATTAAGATCAAACCGACCACAAAGGAAATCTAAAAGCAAGTAAGTCTAATTTAAGCAAGAAGAGAGAAAACTAGCAATCAGAAACTTAGTCATAATAATTACAAGTTCATACACATGGACTATAAGGACCTAAGAACCCTAAAAGGTAAAATTTATACAAACAAGTCCGAGTACACACTCGTCACCTCGCGTACACGGGCTACAATTAACATAGAAAACTCAAATCCTAAGGGGTAGTTCCCCCACACAAGGTTAGTCAAGATACTTACCTCAAAGACGATAACTCGATACTCTAAAATGGACTTCTCGGGCGAAAAGACCTCCGGACGGCTCAAATCCAACTATAAAAACTCCAAAACACACATAAATCGTATAAGGAACTATTCTGAATAACAAAGTTTCAATCTTTACAAAAATATAAATATCAACCCAAAAGTCGACCCCCGGGCCGCACCTCGAAACTCGACAAATTTTATAAAATTCGAATATCCATTACAATACGAGTTCAACCATACAAAATTTATCGATTTCCGATACCATTTGGTCCCTCAAATCACGATTTTTCATTTTAGAAATTTTCTTTCAAAACCAACATTTTCCTCAAACTCAAAAGACAAATTAAATGATGAAAATAAGGATAAAAATCATTGTATATATTTATTTCTAGTTGAAGAACACTTACCCAATTGAATTTCGTGAAAAACCATTCAAATATCGCCAAGAACCGAGCTCTAGAAGTCAAAATGTGATTTAAATTGTGAAACCCTCGATTTTTGATTATATTCTGTCTGCCCAGCTTTTTGGGAATCGCGATCACGAGTGAGGAGATGCGATCGCGTAGAATAATTAATTGATGGCCCACAGTGTGCTACGCGATCACATAAGAACAGATGTGATCACATATAAGGGAGAAAATGGCTATTGTCCAGTTGTGCATCCCGAACGTGACAGTGGGAATGCGGACTCGGAGAAGAAGAACAGGAAAGCTACGCGAACGCAGAGGCTCCTACGCAAACTCAAAGAAGGAAAAGACATCCGCCCTCACCCGTACTTTCTACTGTGCGAGCGCGATGATGTATATGCGAACGCGAAGAAGGAGAAAGTAGACTTCCGCGATCGCGAACGTATCTATGCGAACGCAGTGAAGGAAGGAATGGGCGGGTCAGAGCAACACTATGCAATCGCATCTATGCCTAAGAGATCACATAGAAGAAAAACCAGAAGACAGAATCAACAGTGAAGAATAGAAGAAAATTGACCCGAAGCCCATCCGAAACACACCCGAGGCCCCCGGGACCCCGTCTAATCACACAAACAAGTCATATAACCTAACACAGACTCGCTCGAGGTCTCACATAATATAAAACAACGGCGAAACTATGAATCAATTCATAATTCTAACTTATGAACTTTCAATCTTCAAATATAAAAACTTGTGCCGAAACTTATCAACTCAACCCGGAATGATGCGAAATTTTGCAGACAAGTCCCAATTAACATCCCAGAGTTGTTCCAACTCTCAAAATCACATTCCGACCCCAATGTCCCAAAAAGTCAATTATGGTCAAACTTCTCCATTTTCCAACTTCCGCCGAATTACCTCGAATTACTCTACGGACCTTCAAAATCAATTCTGGACGCACGCCTAAGTTTAAAATTACCATACGAAGCTGTTGACATTACCCAAAATTCATTCCGAGGCCGTTTACAGAAAAGTCAAACCTCCGATCAACTTCCATTACCTAAGCTCTCAAAACTGAAATTATTCCTTCCAATTCGACTCCGGATTATCCGGTAACTGAATCCAACCACGCATGCAGGTCAATATACTCAATGTGAAGCTGTTCATGACCTTACACCTCAAAATGGAGCTTAAATTCTCACAACTTCTGGTCGGGTCATTACAAAAGATAAGGAGTTATCGGTTAAAGAAAGGCAGGAGAAAAGTAATTTTAATGTTAAGAAATCAAAGCTTACCTTAGCAAAGAGACGTTGGCCTCTTCGAAGAAGGAAGAAGCATCAACGAGGTCGACATCATCAACCCCAGTAAAACAACCCTGGAAAGGATCGTCTTCACTAGGGCCTCCGCGTAAGTCAGGCGTTCTCATGGCCTGGGAATCCCTTATGGCTTCCTCGAAAAAGCTGGTAATGAATGAGAATGACACATTTTCAAGGCCCTAAGAAGGTCGCCCGAGGTACTCTGTTCACTCTGGGGATCTCAGGATCTTTTTTATTTGGCGTGCTTGATGAAGGTTGAGAAATAACCACGACATCGGGCGACTCGGGGTCTTTGCCTTATCTTTTTTCGAGGTCCCTTCATCACGAGGCATGATCTCAGTTTTGGTGGGTTTTCCACCCTCGTTAATTTTTTGGTACGGGTCACCAGAGTCGAATCCTCGACCTCATCATTTTCATCATCCATGAACTGTCGAAAAATTATATGTTCACATTGATGACGTTCTTCATGCGTCTCCAGGTGCTTTATTTTGAGGGTGTTCGGGTTTCGAATCCCTCCTTCTCTTATTCTCCTTCTTCGACTTGGAATCGGGGACTCCATCTTCTCCCCGGGAGGGATCTGCCTCATTTCAGAGAAATCTCCAATACTTGAATAAATAATAACTAAGTATTAGAAAGGAAATACTTCAAATAAAGAAGAAAGGATCAGGATTTTTCCATGGTGTTTGGCTTCCCATTTTCCGTTTGACAAATCACGCCATTTGCGTTTGTCGTACGAGGAAGTCGCAACTAGTTTTTTGACCCAGTCTTCGATATCGGGGATCACATGGGCATCCAAGGAACCGGTGCGAATAGAGGTAAGAATTTCATGCAAAGTATAGTTAAAGCATAAAACATTACCGAGGAAACAAGCTCCACTTACGGTCGAAGTTCCACTTTTCGGGGAACGGCATTTGCCCCTCGGGAATTATATCAATGGTCCTCACTCGGATGAACCAGCTCATCCAACCTCAGTCTCTATCTTTGTAGTTGCTGGCAAAGAAAGATTTGGCCAATCGACGTTGGAGTTTAATCAACCCTCGGAGGAGTTGAGGCCGATACAAGCGAATGAGGTGACTAAGGGTGAACTTGATCCCCTCAGCCATGCTGGAGAAGTAACAAAGCATTATCACAATTCGCTAGAAAGATGGGTGGATCTAGCCAAGGGTAACTTAGTATCTTTCACAGAAGTCGATCACGATGGGATCGAGGGGGCCCAGCGTGAAGGGGTATGTGTACACACTTAAAAACCCCTCCATGTGGGTGGTAATGCTCTCCTCGCGGGTAGGGATCTGTACCACGACCCTTTCCCCCTAGCTATAGTCCTTTCTCCTGGCATCGAGGTGACTCTTCGTTATCGAACAGATGTACCTCGAAGCATGCTCACATCGACCGGGAACTTCGGGTAGATTTTCAATGGTGAAGTCTTTCTTTAAAGTACAACTGCCAGGAACGATCTCGTATAGGGTCGGCGGCTTGCCGTCGGCTGGATGGGAAGAGGAGGAGGATGTTACCCCTTTTTGAGGAACGATTTTTGAAATTTTAGCCATTGTTTGCGGTTGAAAGAAGAGGAAAAGGATCATATTTGATAACTTTTAGTGCTAAAAAGGCGGAAGATCTAGTGATGAAAGAGAAATAGATAGGGAGGAGAAGAGATCAGAGGAGTTGTAAAAGGGGAGTAAAAGTCTTTAATGAGGAAAGTAACCATATATTTATAGAGAAAGAAAGAACGTTCGGTGGCGCTAGTGGCCGATCACTACTAGCGCGCATTTAGTGTTTTGGGGAAGCGTACCGACGGGATGTTTCGGTCACTTTGATGCTTATGTCACGAGGATGATGTTGTTATTTGGGAATTCAGAAATTCAAGACTCAAATCGTTTCTTATCATTTTATTCTAAGAAACGCGGGGACTATCTGCATATGGTAGAAATCGGGTAAGCCCGATTTCATGAGGTCGATGAGTCACTCTGAGCCTGAGTTCAAAATGGGCCAAGACAGCTTAGTAGATCGAGCTCGAACCTGATATCAAAGTGTAAGGCTCTAGGACAAAAGCGCAGCATACCGGGGTCAAGTACGACATACCTCGAGATAATACCGTTGTGGGTTAGTAACAGAATAGACAAGATTCTCGCGATGGTTCAAAGATAAAGGCGGAAATTTCGGAACAGATTTGTATGAATTCGTACTAGGCAGTTAGACAACTATACAAATTAGATTCCTTTCTATTAATAGAAATGTACCTTATTTAGTACTCCCCTATTATATAAAAGGGAGCCTATTCATTTGTAAACATCATCAATTATTGGCAAAGAGTATACAATCTTACTTTTCGTTCATCTCTCATGAGAATTGTTCCTTAGCTTTGTTATGCTTTCTTTACTTTACTATTCATCTGAGTGTATCTCGAGAATGTCGTGGCTCGAGGTCAAGGCGCTCATACACTGGTTTTATTTAACTTGCTCACTTAACTCGTACACTTATCTTCTTGTTTATCAATTAGTATTGGACGAAATCACATTTATTTAAGAGCTCAATATAAGTTTAATTGTTACTCATATTTTAGGGTTAATAGTTAGATTTGTGATTTTGGACTAAGTCGTGTGTTTAGATTTGGAGGTTCATAAAAGGTTTTGGCTCTATTTGCCGAAAGTTGGCAATCTTAAAAATTGAAGATTTTGTAGGTTTGACCAATAGTTTACTTTGTAGTTATCAAGTTCTGATAGGTGTTCTGGGGCTTTACATATGTTCATTTAGTTGAATGGAACTTGTGTGTGAAGTTGTAATGACCAGGCTAGTCTTTTTATGTATTTAAGCCTCGTTCCCCTATTTGATGCATCTTGTATGTGTTTTTGTTGTTTTGTAACTAGCGGGAATGGTTGCTTTGATTTCGAGAAGGTTTGATATGTATTTGAGTCACTTACACTCATTTTGGAAGCTTAAGTTGTTTGAGTGGACTAAGGTTTGACTTTTGAGTAAAAGACCATGGATTGGTATTTTATGGTTCCAATAAGTCTGTATGGTGATTTTGACTTGGGGATATGTTTGACGTGGATTTGGAGGTTCCTAGGAGGTTTGGCTCTATTTGTCGAAAGTTTGCAATCCAGAAGGTTGGAGATTTCATAAGTTTGACCGTGAGTTGACTATGGTGTTACATGACACCGATTGTGGTTTTGGAACCTTGAATAGGTTCGTTTGATTAATTGGAAATTGTGCACAAACTTTGGTTGAAATCCGGAATGTTTTGGCATCATTCAAACATGTTTGATGAAGTTACAAAGTTTGGAAGTTAAGATACGGATTTTTGATCGTAGCTTCTTAGTTTTGATATTAGTTATGCTGTTTTGAGCATTTGGATAAGTTGGATAGAGTTATGGACTTGTTGGTATGATTTGACGGGGTCTAGGAGGCTCAAATGGATATCTGACCACCCAGAGCATGTTAGAAGATTGCTAATTTACTAGTGTCTAGTGTTCACTGCATTCGCGATGGAGGTCTCGCATGCGTGATGAAGGATTTTAGGCAGAGGGATTTTGGGCATCGTGTTCGCGGAAGGAGAGCCACATTCACAAACGATGACCTGAGATTGGTGTGGTTTCTCTACGCGTTTGCAGAGAGTCAGACGCATTCACGTAGAAAGATCTTTGTTGGGGGCGTTAGCCTTAGCGTTGGCGAAGGAGCAGGTCACCGTCGCGAAGAGGCGAGGCAAGGCATATGGCCTCCGTGTTCGCGAGTCCCTTGTCGTGTTCGCAAAGTATACTTTTTGGTAGTGGCATTTTTGTGCTTCACGAACACGGGGCATGGGTTGTGTTCCAAAATGGTAGTGTAGGGCAGGCCACCAAAGTGTTATATTTCAGGATTTTACCTATTCTCTCATATTTTGAACTCTAGACTTCGAGAGGGGAATTTTTGAAGAGCAATTTCTACATAGTAGGTAAGAAAATTTCACTTGGATTAGATATATATTTTGATTCCAAATGGTTTTTTACACTTAAAACTTGGGGGTTTAAGGTGAAATTTTTGTTTTTTGTTTATAACTTAAGAGGGTGTTTTTTTGGGATTTGAGGATCGATTTGGTCTCGCTTTCGAAATCTATTCACATATTTGGACTCATGGGGTTATGGGTAGTCCGGATCTGCCACATTAACTCAAATTTTCACCATGTGGGCCCGACATTTGGGGATATGAGTAAAGATTAAACCTTTATTGTTTGCGATTGATTCCTATATATTTCTTCGGCGTCATTGAGTTGTTGATTGCTAGATTTGAATAGTTTTGAGGTCTATTTGAGCGGGATGATTATTTTTGAAGGTTAAAGCTTGCCGGGTAGAGGTAAGTCTATGTTTGTAAGTGAGAATTCTCCCCATATGTGATTTATTTACTACTTGTTACTCGATTTAGGAGCTACGTATAATCGAGGTGACGAGCGTACATACGTAGCTTGGTTTTGACTTTGACCAGTACTGTTGAATTGAACTATGATTTGTTTGAAAAGAATTATGATTTGTTTGGATTCAGCTCGTTCTCTTTTCAGGAATTTGGACATTCTTTCCAAGTATAACAGTTAAAGCCCAAACCGGATAAAACATTTCATTTACCAGCTAGCATGAGAAAAGTACATATGTATGCCTCCATGTGAAATATACATGGAAAATCAACAATATCATAGGGAAACCATCATGAATAACCACACAACAAAACACCACCGTACTGGTGCTAGCATAAATGCCCATCATCGAAGAACGTATATAGAATATTGTGCCCGCATCCACTGCAGGCATATCAGACTCCAAAGGGGAAGATCTGCCCAAGCGCTATTCATAATCATATAGCCCAATAGTGATCATGGTGCACGTGTCACCCCAAATCATTAACTCTTATCCAAATATGAGCTTGGCGTACACGTCACCTCAAAACCAATACCAAATAGGCTATATGGCCCAAACTCAGCCATCAACTAGTCAAGTCCCAGCTGACCATATCTCATAGTACTCAATTCAATCGTGTTACACATATGACGCATCAACAACATGTGAGGAATCAAATAAGATAATAGTGATACAAAGATATCATATATGGGTATAGGATCATGACCGAGAGTAAGCGTACAATTAAGGAAAATAGCTCAAAACGGCATGAATATCCCTATCAAGTCTCAGATAAATAGAAGATTGCCTAGACATGATTTCTTTTTTTTGGTTTTGATAAAATTGGCATTTTATTTCATCAAAAAAACTGTCTTTACATATCCATATTAATGTTGACTATTAATCTCCTACTCACTATTACAAAGTTAATGCTATCACTATACTAACTTCAATTCACTATTAGCTATACTAAGGAAAATTGTTTAAACTTTCCAATTCTTTTTGCCATTTGGTCTTCTTCCTGCCTTGTATGTGTATATGTATTGCAATTTCCTTGCATAGATCATCTATATTATATCTTCCATTATTGAATCTCATCGAATTCCATTCGCGCCAAATGCAATAGACAACCATCCCGAACAATGTTGTGATCATCTCTGCTTTGCAGTCTTTCCTCTTTGCTACACTGCTTATCCAACTCAATTAATTCTGCCATCTTCATATCTGCCTTGCACTGCCCATCCATGTCAATACTCTATCCCATAGCTTGTTTGTTTTTGGACAGCCAAAGTATAGGTGACCAAACGTTTCCACATTATTTGCATAGAACACACACTTTAATTGAACTTGAATTCCAAGCTTGATGAGTCTATCGACAGTTGTTATCCTATGAGGAATAACCATCCATTGATGGAACTTGAATCTAGGATGAATTTGTGCATGTAGATGAATACTATTCCAAGCAACTTTGGGCAATTGAGGCTGCAACTGAACATAAGCTTTGTGTATTTAAATTTTGCCTTGTTTCACGAAGCTTTCCAGTGTGTTTATAAGACTATTATGAACTAGCCTCATCTTCTTCACTTCTTCTTTTGTCTCTATGATTTTCCTGACCACCCATGCTGCTGTTTTGGGTGTGTTCACTTCATCTATATCCATGTGTCACGCCCCAACCCTAAGGGACGCGACCGACGCTTAACCGAGTAAACCCAGTCAAGCAAGCCTGATTAGCCTTTCCTACCCGATTCATTTACTCCCCGAGATTATGGCACAACATTGTTTACTGAGTTAGCAGGAGACAAATCAAAAGCATACATACATGATATTAACCCATTCTTTCTTATGTACCGATACCAACATTTAGGTCTCCCAAAAACATACATACTAATTACAATATTTAAGAGATGGGGTTACAGCTACGAGTTAACCAAACAACTACCCAAAATGTACATGACCCACATGAGGGTCTACAGAACCTCTAAAGTGAAGAAGATGAACATAGTTCTGCCGGCGACAAGGCCCCGACTATACCTTGAAATAGAACAACATATACAAAATAGAGCAACATATATTTACACACGGCCCCAGGAGGAAATGGGGCTCACCAGGACTGCTGTAAGGAGGGGGAGAGGTCACCACTACCAACGGTCAGCGCTACCAGCTACAGAGCCACCTACATCCATAAGAAGGTGTAGCGCCCCCGGAAAAAGGGACGTTAGTACCATTGAATAGTACTAGTATGTATGAACAAACTCTACTCTAGATAGAATAATCATCAAACATGTAATAATACAATTAGAGACTTCACATAACAATTCACAGAGGTAGAGGAAACCACAAATAGGAGTCACCGTGTTTTCTTGTCCCGTTTTTCCATCTTTTGGTTAATAATACTTTAAAGCCAAGTGCCATTATTTTAATATACCACTGTGTCGTTATTATACGAAGTCCGGTCTCTGCTCGACCGGCTAAGCCATCCTAAGTGAGACATCACAACATCATAGTTTCATAATTACCACCGTGTCGTTATCACACGGAGTCCAGTCTCTGCCCGACCAGCTAAGCCATCTCACTTGAAACAATGAGACATTACCAATATCATACTTTAATAATTACCATCGTGTTGTTATCACACGGATTCCGGTCTCTACCCGGCCGGCTAAACCATCTCACTTGGAACAGTGAGACATTCTCAATATCATATTTTCGATGCGATTACCACCATGTGTACATCATGGAGTCCGATCTAGGCCCGATCGGCTAAGCCATCTCACTCTAGGACATAACCATATCATTTTAATCTTTTAGTTCACATCTCTTCTCATTATTTATTTTACAGTTCTTGGCACTTGGGCATATCCACCCTTTTTCGTTACATTCCTCTCTTCAACCACGCCATATTCTCATCTTTCATATCAACTAAAGCCATCGCATATGAGGATTCATACACATAGTAAGAGAAACAGCATGATGATCACAATTCACATTTTCAAATAGATAGTATGGTAGCGGCTTAGAACAACATGGGAGCAAGAGTTTCTCAACTTAACACATAGAACCCATTTACTCTTTAGAGAATCAAACAAGGGAATTTATACCGTATATTTGAGCACCAACGAGTTTATTCTATGAAGATTAGAGTTAGCCATACATACCTCGATTGGGTTTTTCCTTAATTTGTACCACAATTCACCGGACCCTTTAGCACCTTCAATCTAATTCACAATGTAGCACAATCGAACCCAAAATTAAGAATAATGATTATGGCTTGAGCTCACTTGAGCATTATATCAAACATTAGGGGTTCATTAAAGATTGCATGGTCCCTTTTTAGTGAAAGATTACTCTATCACATTTCACCCTATAAGTATAGGATTCTTTGATTACATGCATGTAAGGTCTTTTTCCCATTCCCATGAACTAACCCATCCATGGCCCATTTAGCTAAGATCTGGAAATCAAAGTTGGTATGTTAGAAATTTACCTCTTAAGTGCAAGAATTAGTACTCTAGTTGATTAATCCCAAGCTTTGAGTGGTGATTGAAGATTAATTTGATGAATAAGCAACCTTCTCCATGGAACTCTTCTTCAGATCACTCTAATATATCATAAAAATGGCTAAAAATGATGGGGGATAGGTGTTATATTAAGTTGGGGTCGGGTTATAAAATTAGAAAATGGGTGTCCCGATGCAGGTTTGTGGTCCAAAGTGCGATCGCATTTTAGTTATGCAGTCTGCAAGCCTGCCGTATAACTGGCCTTAACTGGGCGAAGAAAAGAAATGCAAACTGCAGGTATGCGGCAACTAAGCGGTCCGCATACCCAAAATGCGATCGCATTTTGGGGCCGCATAGTTGCCCTCACAATGGACAACAAACTGTCCAACTATGCGGCCATTATGTGACCAATATGCGGTCCGCATACCTGATATGCGACCGCATAGTGGACCGCAGATCTGCATCCCATCACGAAAATTTTCCTCTCAGTCCGCAGGGTACTTTTCAATCCTAAAGGTCCGGAATGCGGCGAGCTTAACGACATAGGGATCTAATCGGGTGTTGTTTTTGTTAAGGATTTTACGGGTCTTTAAATCCTCCCCCACTTAAGATCATTCGTCCTCGAATGAGGATCGGGGAATCATTTGGGTTTGAATACACTATATGCCAACCCCCAAATTTAACTAACTCCCAATTTTTCTAAAAATTTTCCAGAGTTTCCTTTGTAATTAGGCCTATCCACCTGTCAGAGAGCCCCCGAAACACCTTTCAACGAACTTCACATAATCAGTCAACACAAAAGCACATAAATACAACACAGATTAAGGGGGTTATAAGAGGGAGCATGGTTAGGGAAGTGGGGTGGCTCTACACAATATGACAAGAAATACAATTATTTAGAGATGACGACTTCATAAACTATTACCTGACTTATTCAAACAAATGAGGGTACTTCTTTTTCATTTCATTCTCTGCTTCCCAAGTAGCTTCCTTGACTTGTTGATTCCGCCATGATACTGTAACCGATGTGATTTCCTTGTTTCTCAACTTACGAACCTGTCTATCAAGGATAGCAACTGGAATTTTTTCATATGACAATTCTTCGTTAACCTCAATGGTCTCAACCGGCACGATGGCAGACGGGTCTCCAATCACTTTCTTTAACATGGACACAGGAAACAGCAGGTGCACCAAAGAAATTTCAGGTGGCAATTCCAGCCTATACGCCACCTGTCCTACCCTTTGAGTGATTCTATATTGCCCGACATACCTTGGACTCAATTTCCCTTTCTTTCCAAACCGCATGACCCCCTTCATGGGAGATACCTTCAAGAACACCCAATCATCTTCTTGGAACTCTGAATCCCTGCGACGAACGTCCGAATAGGATTTTTGATGACTTTGAGCAATTTCTAACCGCTCCTTAATTATTCTAACCTTCTCCATAGCTTGATGCACGATATCTGGTCCTAATAGTTTGGCCTCTCCAACCTCGAACCACCCAATCGGGGACCTATATCTTCTACCGTATAAAGCCTCAAATGGTGCCATCTGAATACTAGCATGCAAACTGTTGTTGTAATAAAATTCTATAAGTGGAAAATGATCATCCCAACTACCTTAAAAATCAAGTACACGAGCACGCAACATGTCCTCTAGCGTTTGTATGGTCCGCTCTACTTGCCTATCGGTCTGCGGGTGGAAAGATGTGCTGAGATTCACTTGCATCCCCAAACCTTGCTGAAATGTCTTCCAAAAACTTGTTGTGAATTGGGCCCCTCGATACGTGATAATGGAAGCTGGAGCGCCAAGGAGCCTAACTATTTCCTTTTATACAATTGAGCATATTGTTCTGCAGTGTCGGTGGACTTAACTGGCAAGAAATGTGCTGACTTCGTGAGCTGATCCACTATTACCCAAATTGAGTCAAACTTGCATGGAGTACGGGGTAATCCTACCACAAAATCCATATTGATCATCTCCCACTTCCACATCGGTATTTCTATAAGTTGCGCCAACCCACCGGGTCTTTGATGTTCGGCTTTTACTTGCAGACAACTTGGGCACTTAGCTACAAAGTCTTCCACACCACTCTTCATGCTATTCCACCAATAAACTTCCTTGAGGTCGTGATACATTTTTGTAGAACCGGGGTGTACGGAATATCTAAAATTATGAGCTTCTGCCATTATCCTCTTCCGAAGGTCATCAACATCTGGGACACATAATCGTCCTTGGCACCGCAAGACACCGTCATCCTTGCTAAGCGAAAAAGCAGTGGTCCTATGATTAAGAATTGCCTCTTTTAGTCGCTCCAACACTGGATCATTGTATTGCTTTTCCTTGACTTCTGCCACCAACAATGATTCCGCTCTGTTACGTACTATAACATCCCCTTCGCCGGCGGCCGTAAGACAAACTCCTAGACTGTCCAACTAGTGAACTTCTCGAGCCAAGGGCCTTTGACCTGCTTCCAAGTGAGCCAAGCTACCCATAGACTTTCGACTAAGAGCATCTGCCACCATATTAGCTTTCCCTAGATGATATAGGATATCCATATCATAATCTTTAAGCAACTCCAGCCACCTTCTTTTACTCAAGTTTAATTCCTTCTGCTTGAATAAATAGTGGAGACTTTTGTGGTCTATAAACACGTCCACATGGACCCCATACAGATAGTGCCGCCAGATATTTTAGTGCAAAAACAACTGCTGCAAGCTCCAAATCATGCGTCAGATAATTCTTTTCGTGATTCTTAAGCTGATATGCTATAACCTTACCACGTTGCATTAACACACACCCAAGACCAGCCCTTGAAGCATCACAATACACCACGAACCCCTATGCACCTTCTGCCAAGGTCAACACCGGCGCCGAAGTTAATCTCGATTTCAACTCCTGGAAACTCTTTTCACAAGCATTGGACCACTGGAATTTGACTTCTTTTTGCGTTATTTTTGTCAATGGGGAGGCGAGAGTAGAGAATCCTTCAACAAACCTCCTATAATATCCAGCTAAACCCAAGAAACAGCGAATCTTTTTCGGGGTTGTTGGTCTAGGCCAATCCTTTATAGCTGTGATCTTATGGGGATCAACTCGAATCCCTTCCCTAGAGACAACATGGCCCAAAAAGGTAACTGATTCAAGCCCAATTCGCATTTTGAGAAATTTGCATATAACTAGTGCTGATAAAGAGTCTGCAGAACTACCCTGAGGTGATTAGCATGATCTTCTTGACTTTGTGAATACACAAGGATATCATCAATGAAGACCATTACAAAGGAGTCAAGAAATGGCTTGAAGACCCGATTCATAAGGTCTAAGAAGGCTGCTGGGGCGTTGGTTAGCCCAAAGGACATTACCAAAAATTCAAAGTGCCCATATCACGTTTTGAAAGTTGTTCTGGGAATATCCTGCTCCCTTATATTTAGTTGGTGGTACCCGAACCGCAAATCAATTTTTGAGAAGAACCTAGCACCTTGCAATTGATCGAACAAATCATCTATCTGAGGCAATGGGCACTTGTTTTTGATTGTAAATTTGTTGAGTTGTCGATAGTCAATACACATTTGCAGCGACCCATCATTATTTCGGACAAAAAGAACTGGTGTGCCCCAAGGCGACACACTTGGTCGAATGAAACCCTTTTCTAGAAGATCCTTCAGTTGCTTCTTTACCTCCTTCAATTCCGTCGGTGCCATCCTATAGGGTGGAATAGATATCGGTTGCGTGCCCGACAATACATCAATCCCGAAATCAATCTCCCTGTCTGGAAGGATCCCAGGGAGCTCATCCTGAAAGACATCAAGGAACTCATTCACAATAGGCATGGACTCGAGAGCAGGCACCTCAGAGGTGGTGTCCGCAACTCGGACCAAATGGTAGATACACCCCTTTCTGATCATCTTCGAGGCCTTCAGGTAGGAAATAAACCTACCTCTCGGCGTAATATTATTCCTGTCCTGTCACGACCCAAAATTCCCACCTTCGGGCCATGACTGCGTCTAACGTTGAACCCGCTAGACAAACCAACGTTTGAACTAAATAAAACTTATTAACAACAAATGCGAACAAGATAACCAAGGCTTCGATGGCCCACCATAAATTTTTTTTACAAAATAACCCAAAGTACAACATAGCACTTTTCAAAATAAAACCCATAAACGAAATCCCAGAACTGGTGTCACATACTCACGGACTATCTAAGAGATTACTACAAACAAAAGGTCTGAAATAAGTACATAAGACTGCCTTTGAAATACAAAGTAAGACAGAGTTTAAAGTGGAAAGTAGAAGATGACGTCAAGGCCCACGAACGTCTGTGGGTCTACCTCGAGTCTCCTATGTGACTGAATGAGAT
>MDKH01230736.1:0-29451 GCA_005239495.1 Nicotiana undulata | reverse complement strand
GCTTCGAGTTATGAGTATTGAAGGACCTCTTGTGTAGTTTAGTTGTGGAGTGAAGTGGGTTTTGCTGTTATGTTCTGAGTTCCTGTGATGTCCTTTGGGTTGACCAATTCCCCAGCAGCGTTCATGTATTTGATTAGCGGTATATTCAAGCAGTAATTGCACTCCTTTGTTATTATGTTCATGGATGGCATCTTGTCGTACTCACGTAGCCAGGGATAGCATACTCAGCATTTGATGATGGTATTACAAGGATATAGGAAGGAAAAGCTTTGTGCGAAGTTCTCCAAGTGTGAATTTTTGGCTCAGTTCAGTAGAATTCTTGGGACACGTGGTGTCCAGTGAAGGTATCTATGTGGTCAGACGAGTGGGAGTAGAGCTTCCAAAAGCTCAAGATTTCCTTCACCACAGCCCCAATGTTAGTATTGCCATCAACTTCAGGTTCTTATACCTCTAAATGGGATGTCTCGAGGGCAGGCAGTGGTTGTGTTCTAATGTAGGAAGGTATAGTGATTGTGCGATAGCTATGATTTTCGGAAGTGTATAGGGAGATATCATTTTGAGGTTAGGAAGACATGAGTATTTCCTACAGGTTTTCTTGAGGTGTGTGACCCTTATGTTTATCCGTGGCAAGTTCTTTTCTACCAGTAGATGATGTACATTTATCGGTGGCAAGTTCTTTTCTACCAGTAGATGATGTATGTTGTAATTTGAGTTTAGCTCTCTTATGGGAGTTGGCATGACCATTATTATGGTGAATACAAGATTTGCATACGATTTGAGGGTTAGATGGTTTGGGCCATATAGGCTTATGAAGGATTTAGTTGAACCTCACCATAGTATGGTGGCAGTGATAATGTGTGGGCATCGTAAGTTATTGTTTGTCTTGATCCTTGGCTTTGAGCCAAGTGGGGGAGTCCGTTAATGATAAGTTGATTACACGATTATGTGTTGTACTGGTTTTGGTGCGAGGTATATTGGTGAATCAGTTATGACCTACATAGGTAGAGTTTGGGAATGACTCGAGTGATGGAAATTTCTTCGATACAAGTTGTAATGTACTTTACGGATAGTGGAATCCATTGAATGACAGAGTGGTACTAGTAAGTGTAGAGTGTGCTATGTATGAGTGTGCTTGTTGCTTCAAAGGGGTGGATTACTTTCCTAGTATGTGGATTGCAAGCAGGGTCAGGCCGTTTTGTTTACTTGGTTAGTGTAATTGAAATTTCGTTCGAGAATGGTTCAGACGGATTCAAGGTTATATGTACCGATCGAGGATCTTAAAGGTGTGAGAAGGGATGGAACTGAGATTTATGGGGAAGGTGTCAAGGCTTGTGGTGTATTTGCATTATCATGGATTCTATCCATCAGTATCAGGAAAGTGAAGGTAATGACTTTAAATTCGCAGGAAGTCTCTTTAGGGTAAGTATTTCTAATGTGGTGATTTGGGGATATTTGAGAGAGTATTCAGCGGCTTATGAGCCTTAGACGGTATATTTTTATGCTCGGGTTTCGAGCGGTGAGTCGGGATTGAGAATTGTGGTATTATGGAAAGAAGAAGTATCAATTCGAAGGTATGTCAGGAGGAACTTGGATAAATAGGACAGCTTGGTAGTAGGTCAGATCGGTATGATAAGGCATATGTTTAGTTCTTTAGGTGTTTATGAGGTACTGAGTTGTTACAGATATTTCTTAGCAATTTTCTTAGAATTTTATGGCATGCGTAGCTTGGTTGAGTTAGAAGGATTCAGTCCTGGCGGTTTGGTGTTGTACAAATGTGATTCGAGAGTTCTTGATGATTTCTACCACGGTTAGAGATGTATATTTTCTACTGGCGTGAGGGCCATGTCATGTATAGTGATTTTACTTCTAAATGGGATAAATGGAAAGTTCTTGGCTAGTTGGGTACGTAGTTGTTTGTGGCTAGGAAGGGAGCATGAAGTTCTCATATTTATCATAGGATGCATGGCGTATGCAGTATTTTGTGTATAGTAGAGAGTGGCATATGTGAGGTCACGGTTCAGTTTTGGAAAGAAGGTCAAAACTGGCAAATTCAGATGATTAGGTGAAGGATACCACCATTGGGTGGATGGATGAGAGTATACATTCATAAAGGACAATGTGCTTAAGGCAATGTGTTTGAGTAAGGGTGCATCATTGGTGTTACGACGCTCTCTTGTTTGATCGACTGCCGATATTCAAGTTTGTTGGTGGCACAAAAGAATTATAAGAGTATCCCCGTGGAATCTTTGGTGTTACGGCGCTAATATTTGCGGGGGCTACGTACGCACGAGGTGACGGGAGTCCGTGCGTAGCTATTAATATGCTATGTCTGGGTAGTCTAGGACCCACTAGCATGCCTTACTTGTTGTACTTGTGACCTTGTCAATAAAATATCATGTGATACTGTCAATTAGTAATTAGATCTCTAAGAAGGATAGAGTTTACTTTTCTTAATCATCTATAAGGAGAATTGATTATTTCTTGGATAATGGTGTTTCGGATAAATCTATAGTGGTTGAAACCCCGTCGAAATTGGCAAGTAAATCCCCAGAAAGGCTTTAAATACTATTTTCATGTTCATTAAAAGGGGAGTTATATCACTTCATTGAATAGTTAATTTCCCTGATAAAAATGTGGTTTATTGGTGTGAATATGTGTAACTATGGGTGCCTGAGTCGCATGTATGATTCGCGAGCAGGATAACCTTGTAATTATGTATAACCGCGTCGCATGATCGATTCGGGAACGGGACAGATAGATGCATCTATGGTTCTGGCTCTTCGACCCTCGGCAGTGCACAATTTACTTTTATTGTTGGTTCGGGACGAACGACCCTCGACATTTCCTACACATATACATACATAAGATATACCACTTGTGACCTGAATTGTTAAATTGTCTTACGGACGTAAATTGTTAAATAATTTCATGGATAATGACTTGACAGATATTTGGGGGGGGGGGGAAATGAAGTAGAAATTATTTATTTACTTCCAGTGTTTATTGCATTGCGGTTACTTTTAAAGTTTACTGATTTTATTACCCTCGTATGCCTTTTGCTACTGTCATATATTGTTAAATTATATTGTTGGACCCTAGTGAGTGTCAAGTCGACCTCTCGTAACTACCTCTCTGAGGTTAGGCGGGATACTTACTGAGTACACGTTGTTTTCGTACTCATGCTACACTTGTTGTGCATTTTGTTGCATAGGTACTTTCACAGTGATGAGGCTGGTTTTGGAGACTTAGGCGAGTTGTATCATCCGGAGGCGATCCGCAGCCGGCAGTGTCTTCCTCTATGTGCTTTACTTTATTTTAAAAGTCCTTGTCCAATTTGTATCTCGGACAAGCTTTGTAGTATTTAGTAAAAAGTCTTAGAAATTGCTCATGTACTTATGACACCGGGTTCTGGGATGTATTTTATTAAAGTGGAAAATAAACTGGTTTTTTTTTTTTTTACTTAAATGGATTTCATCTAGTTATTATGTATTAAAGTGAAAGGTAACGATTTTGAAAATGTTGAAACATGAATTAATTTTAAATTAGTTAATGGTTGGCTTGCCTGACAGTGGTGTCCGGCGCCATCACGACCTTATGGATTTTGGGTCGTGACAACATGGTATCAGAGCACTAGGTTACCTTAGGTTTCACGAGTCATGAGCAAGTCTAGTAGAGTCTTGCGAATCGGTACGGAGACGTCTGTTCTTATCTTCGAGAGGCTACACGGCTGTTAGGAGTACTTCCCTTCTTGATTCCTCATCGTGCGATTTGATTCCTTTAAGGCTTATGCCTATGTTCCTTCCTACTCAATCTTATACGTCGCGAAGAGCTTTCTATGAATCGAGGAATTGAGGAATTTTCATGATACTATGGATGTGTTGCGGGATGTTTTCCATGCATAATTGGTTGGGGCTGTTGTTGTTGCCCTGCAGAAGGATAATATGTTGTTTCGGCTCAGTAGCTGTGTTTCTGAGATCCTTGAGGCTATGCTCAGGTAGTGATGATGCTTACGATTGGTTATCGCGCAATGTGGGTGTGATGGTAGGATGCTTGCCCATATGTAAGGGCAATGAATGACTTGAAGGGAGGTCTTCTCAGAGTATGATTTTGAGATTTCAGCATTTTAGTTCCAGCGGAGGAAAGGCAATTGAATTATAATTGGTCAGGTTTTGGAGTGATAAAGTAGTAAGACTTGGTGTTTTCAAGTGAGGTGGAATATTCACCTGTGATGTGATATCGTCGCCATCGATCGAATGGAATGTGTTAAGTTTATCGGTGCTATGGTTTCTTCAGTTGCATGGGGTCAGAGTATTGTGAAGAAGTATTGAAGAAGCGGTTGTCAGAGACCGTGAGGTACGGTGGTTCAGTACTGGATAAGTATTGATAATGAAGGTAGTTCAAGAAAGATGATCTTCAGAGAGTTTGAAGTCATGGTGAGCTGCTGGTTTAAGAGCTATAGAGAATGATATTGAGTTGAGGCAGCAATTGGGCAGCATACGATGAAGGAAGGTATGTGAGAAGTGCTAGGCAGTGGTTCCATTTCTAGGAGGCCGGGTGTAATAAGTGGAAGTTGAGCAGTAGCGTAGAGGGGGAGTTTGACCAAAGTGGGAGAGAGGCAGCATAGTGGTGAATTATAAGATATTATAGCGTATTTAGTAGATGTCCATGAGGAGCGGACGGGATGTTAAAGTTGGTGAATGAGAACATGCTTAGGATGGGGTATTGATGTTGTAAAGAGTGTGCAGTACAGCGTCGTTGGAAGGTGTCAGTTGGTGATTTCCACAGGTAGGTTATCTCCTGTGAGTAGATTAGCAGTTGTGTGGTTGGCAAGTTTCTGCGAGGAATTCTAGTGGCTATTCGGTAGGAGGCCGAATATGTGAGTGATGCTAGAGAATTTTAGTATTTAGGAAGTGCTAACAAGAGAATTCGGAAGAATTTGACGGGTTGGTTGAGCAAGGTCATGTCAGCAATGAAGAAAGAATTTTGGTGGGTTCCAAAGTGGTGCAAGGAGTAGCTTCAGGCTAAGTGGGAGAGTCCCACCGCCTGCAATTGGGCTGCAGGATTATCTTCTCATGGAGGTTGCGGATTGTCGGCATATTGGCAAGTTATTACAGCTAAGGAATAAAGTGGTAATTGACAATAGGATTTGTTAAATATGTGCAATAGTTGGTCTTATTGGACCAGGGTTAGGTTTTGGGAGATTCAGAATTTATGCTTAAGGCATAGGCGAGTTGTAAGGGTAGTGACTCAGCACGCGCTTCATTGAGAAGGTGTACATGTGCTAGAAGAGCCTTGGAGTTGATTGTATTAGGGGCCAGTCAGAGTGGGTGACTCTTGATAGCGGTCCTAATGAATTCGAAGGCTAAGAATGCGGTGTTTAAGGGTTTCAGGCAGCAGTATGATTAAGAATCGAGCTTTTGCAGCGTAATTTCTGAGAAAGGGAAAATGGTTGGGGTGTTCTATGTTATTTTCAGCGTGCAGGATAGTATCGGAGGAAGGAAAGAAAATGAACTCTAGATTTGGAGAAAGAGTATCAGGAATGGTATATTAGTTGGAGTTGTGAATGCGCAAAAAGAGAGTATGAGACGGTTTGTGGGATTGAGACAGTGTGGTCTCATGAGTCAAGTCCACTCGGGATGAGTGAGGATTGAGTTTGTTATGAGTTGAATGGGGTTACTATTATTCATTAGGAAATTAAGATGATTAAAAGAAGATAGATTGGTTAGCCATGGTTGAAATGGCACATGTACGGCAGTGATCAGTTCCTTCGGTATGATTGAGTATGTGTATGGTTTATGCAGATGTGTGTGGGGCATGTCAGCCATCGTAATAGATTTTATTGGGAGCATTCAAGTGCTATGGCCTGTCAGGTATAGGCGGATCCCGGAAGGTTTATGGTGGTTCAGACCACTACTTAAGGATTCGCATGTATTGTGACTGTGAGAATTCACTTGTGTGTTGTTATGATTCTCATGAATTGAGGTAAGTAAAAGGATTCTATATGATGAAGTGTTCACCCTATTAGTGGTTCAGGAGTTATGATGGAATTCCTATGCTATTCCATATTGGCATGATAGGTGCAGTAAGCAGTATGTAACTGGAAGTAAGAATCGAGATTGCGGTTCGGAGTTAACAAGGATGTCATGAGCTCGGAGGAGCAATAACAAGGGATGTGAATGTTTAGAATAATCTGATGTTGTCTTCAGTGTCATCTGAGTTCGGCGTTTGGTGAAAGAGGCTTTGTATTCTGGTTACGGGTCCTTGAATTGTTTTACAGCCTTAGGGTGGTCAGTGGTATGGATGTGCATACTTGTTACCTTGTCTGGAAGGTCGTGGGAGCATGACCGGGGGAAGATTTTACAAGTGTGACATGTAGTCACCTGAATGGTTGAAGAATTAGACCAAGTATAAAGGAGTGTAATATTGCTTAATTGAGAATTTATGCCTGGAAGGCGTTCGGTTCAGTTGATTGTGGATTGTGGGTTGTTTGTCACGGCTATGATGGTTGTTCTTGTGTATTATGAGAGGAATTGGGGTATTATGGACCCCGGTGAAGCTATTAGCCTAGTACAGTGTGAGCGGAATCAGCTTGAGGGTTGTGAATGGATTCAATGTGGTTGTGGGCTTCACGTGAATAAGGTATTTGCATTTCTGTATAGCGCTCCTTAAGGAGGGGTGTTGGAATATTAGTTGTTGTTTCATCTTCGTCAAATTCAGGTATATTATGATCGTTCCGTGTGAGTTCTGAAACGGCTTGAAAATTTCTTATGTGTTGAGACTCCGCGTAGTGATGAGGTTATGTGAGCAGGATGGCTCTCGAGATTGTGATTATATGTTGCACCTCAGTTGAGCTTGAGTTTGTAGCATATGGCTCTATCAGTCACCCCACAATGGTATTATGCACTTAGCGTGCTTGTGACCGATATTCAGTAATTTGTAATAGTGAGCAATTCAGCTCCGTGTATATTTCCTTATGTAAATTATATGATAGGATCGGTGGCACGCCGCCACGGGTATGTTATTTGGATCGGGTTGCACGCCGCAACAGTGTGATGTTAAGTACGGTTCCTATAATCATCTTTCTTGTGTTTTTCCTCCCATACTCTGAGGAAAGTTCATATTTGTAGCGTGAGTCGAGTAGTCCCTTCCTGAGTCATTTCCTTATGTGTCATATTCGAATTGTGGCCTATTGGCTCATTGTGGCATCGTGTGAGACTGTTGATCATGTCTGGGGTGATTGGTTGTCTGAGCAGTTCATGCTGGGTGAGACGAGATTTATAAATCTGGGATCGGTGTGATAAGATTATGCGAAGTATATTACAGGACAATTGCCAGTATTTGCTTAGTAATGAGGATGATTTTAGTCAAAAAAGAGAGATTCCAATGTTTGGTTAACTCTGCAGTTGGTTAGAATTTCTGCACATCTTCTCCGTTGTGGTGGTATCGCCAGCATTATAGCAGGATGTATATATATATATATATATCCTAAGGTGCAATGGGAGCATCAGGTTCGTAGAATTTTAGCTATTAAGGTTTAGTGAATGTTATTGTGGTTAGATGGTGAATTATGCGGCGCGTGATGCTAAATAAGCAAAGGTACGCAGTCATGTCTTGGTACCTCGTGGGGTAATTGGTATGGTGTTCAGATATTGGCATCAGGCCTGGCAGAGAATTTCAAGTGTTGGAACTAAGTTCTGAGCTTATTGTATGGGTAAAAGAGGACATCTTCAGACTTGATCAAGCTAATGTGCTCAACGGGGTTGTGGTAGCACGGGCAGGTACACAAAGTGTTACACAGTGATTCAGATAACTCGAGGGAAGTTCTTGGCACGTTCGAGGACGAACGTCTATTTAAGTGAGGGAGAATGTAACAACCCGACCGGTCGTTTTGAGCTCTAGCACGTCGTTCAGTAGTTTGAGGTCATGAGAAGCTCCGTTTCAGGTGTTATGACTTGTGCGTATGGTCAGAGTTGAAATTCGGGAAGTTCGGAGTTAAATTGAAAGGAAACTTCTCATTTCGGAAGCCTTAAGTTGGAAGAATCGGCTAAGACTGGGATTTGGAGTAAATGACCTAGGAATCAGGATCTGAAGGTTCCAGCAGGTTCGTATGATGATTTCGGACTTGGGCGTATGTCCGGATCGGGTTTTGGATAACCCGGGAGCGTTTCAGCGTATATTGTGGAAGTCAGCAATTTTGAAGGAATTTCCTAAGTTTGGCTTGAAGCGCATTTCAGATATATTGATGTCCGTTTGGGATTCTGAGTCTTGGAATAGCTTTGTATGGTGATTATGGAGTTGGGAGCGCGATCGGAAGTGAATTCGAATGACCGTAGGTTATTTTGAAGACATTTGGCTAAAGATAGAAATTTGAAGGTTTTTAAGAAATCCGACCTGAAGTGGAAATTTTGATATCGGGGTCGGAATGCGATTCCGAAAGTTGGAACAGGTCCGTAATGCCGAATATGGATTGTGTGCAAAATTTGGGGTCAATCAGATGTGATTTGGCAAGTTTCGGCGTCGGATGTAGAAGTTTGAAATTTTAGTGTGATTCGATGTTTCGATGTTATTTGATGTGTTTTGAGGCCTCGAGAAATTCCGCTTTATGTTTTGGAACAGGTTGGTGAAATTGGACGGGGTCCCGGGGGCCTCGGGTGGATTCCGGGTGGTTAACGGATCAATATTTGAAGTTGAAGAAAGCTGAAGTTTGTTGTCATCTAGTGTGACCGCACCTGTGAGGCTTTGGCCGCAGGAGCAGCTCTGGGCGCCGCAGGTGCGAGTTTTGGTTGGAGCTTAGGCAGCCGCAAGTGCGGGATATTGGGCGCACCTGCGGAAGCGCAGGTGCGAGGAGGAGACTGCAGGTGCGGAAAAGAGGCCTGGGCAGAATGTTTTTAAACGGAAAATTGGACATTTGCTTCTCCTACTTTCATTTGGTATGGGCGATCTTAAGGAGCTTCAAGGAGGGAATTTCATCAAGGATCACAAGGTAAGTTAATTGTTCACATTTTAAGTTAATTACAAGGTTTATACATGGAATTAGACACGCAAAATTGTGAGAAAATTGGGAATTTTGAAGAAAACCTAGAAATTTGGTAATTTGGATTTTAGCCACGAATTGAGCATGAATAAGTAGAGTAAATTATATATTTGAGTTAGTAAGGCCATGGGTAGATTTTATCTTCGAGAAGTTTCGGAATCCGGGCACGTGGGCCCAAGGGCATTTTGGTCAATTCTTCGAGCGGAGTTGGGAATTTATATAATTTGAATTGTTAACAAGTACTGGAGTATATTTTCATTAATTTGCCGTTATTTGGCTAGTTTTGGAGCGTTGTGCAACGATTTGAGTCATTGGAAGGGCTTGGAAGCCGGTTATGGAATTTCAGAGAGAGGTAAGTCTCCTTTCTAACTTTGTGAGGGAGAAATTGTCCCTACAGGTGAACTAATTAATTATGTGCTACTATTTGCGGGGGCTACGTACGCACGAGGTGACGGGAGTCTGTGCGTAGCTACTAATATGCTATGTCTGGGTAGTCTAGGACCCACTAGCATGCTTTACTTGTTGTACTTGTGACCTTGTCAATAAAATATCATGTGATGCTGTCAATTAGTAATTAGATCTCTAAGAAGGATAGAGTTTACTTTTCTTATTCATCTAGAAGGAGAATTGATTATTCCTTGGATAATGGTGTTTCGGATAAATCTATAGTGGTTGAAACCCCGTCGAAATTGTCAAGTAAATCCCCAGAAAGGCTTTAAATACTATTTTCATGTTCATTAAAAGGGGAGTTCTATCACTTCATCGAATAGCTAATTTTCCTGATAAAAATATGGTTTATTGGTGTGAATATGTGTAACTATGGGTGCCTGAGTCGCATGTATGATTCGCAAGCAGGATAACCTTGTAATTATGTATAATCGCGTCGCATGATCGATTCGCGAGTGGGGCAGATAGATGCATCGATGGTTCAGGTCGTTCGACCCTCGGCAGTGCACAGTTTACTTTTATTGGTTGTTCGGGCCGAACGACCAACGACCCTCGGCATTTCCTACACAGATACATACATAAGATATACCACTTGTGACCTGAATTGTTAAATTGTCTTAAGGACATAAATTATTAAATGATTTCATGGATAATGACTTGACAGATATATGGCGGGGAAAATGAAGTAGAAATTATTTATTTACTTCCAGTGTTTATTGCATTGCAATTACTTTTAAAGTTTACTGATTTTATTACCCTCGTATGCCTTTTGCTGCTGTCATATATTGTTAAATTATATTGTTGGACCCTAGTGAGTGTCAAGTCGACCTCTCCTTGTATTGGTAAAAAAAGTCTCACACGTAAGTTGATTATAGACAACTCAGCCGGCTACGTGGACCAAGGAAAACGCGACAGTTGGATATGATTCTATAAAGAGGTACGTAACAAAGAGGCACGGATCAATAAACCTTCGAGTTCATCAGCCACGGGAAATTCAACCTGATTAAGATGGGGAAGAGACACAGTCAGAGTGAATCCGGACAGAGCTACGGGCAGATTCAAGGATCCTCAATTAATGATCTATACGTTATATGACCTTCATGCAACAGTTACGGTTACCCTTTGTAACGCCTCATTAATGTAATAATTAGTCATTAATGAGCGATCATTGCAAGAATCAGACGTTATATTAAGAAACTCCCAGTATAAAGGAAGGGAAAATAACTTGTAAAGGGGATCTAGTCTGCGAATACAACACACTTTACTCTTCGGCGTATCATACTATTGTCTTTTACTTATACTTCTTTATTTAATATTATTTCCTTGATTATCAGTAACCCGCGTTCATCATAAAAACAGCTTTGGTCAAAGGATCTAATTCTTTGGTTGAACAAATTGGTTCCGTTACCGGGAATCTGATAATATTTGTTCACTTTTCCATTGATATCCTCTAAACTATGTCGAACTCCAACGACAACAACCAGCAGAGGAATGGAACCCCAGTTCCATCACCTCAAAGAACCCCCTGTGGTTCAAGGTAACCATCCCCAGAAATATCTGATAACAAGCGCAATAATAATGAGCAAATGGTAGGACAAGATCGAATAAAGCAAACGATTGCAGAGTATGTGGGGAAAGCTTTGCAAGAATTTGCAAGGGGATTACCAGCAGCACCACCTGCATCAATGACACCACCCCCAAACAATACAGTCACCGGGAAAAATCCTCAGTCTGGATTGATAAACTCGGCAAGGGGTGACACTCCTAATGAATCTCCCGAAGCAAGACCATGTATGACTAATAACTCTGAATTACAAAATTTACTGTTAACCATGCAGAAACAGATGAAGGAAAAAAACGATCAAATCGAGCAAATTCCTGGAGTACCACCTATTATCAAAGGAATTGATGTTGATAGATATTCTCAACAACCTTGGAAACCAAGCGCAGCACCCTTACCTATACCCAAGAAGTTTAAAATGCCCGACGTTCCCAAGTATGATGGAACAATTGATCCACGCGACCATGTGACCACTTTTACTACTGGAGTAAAGAGCAACGGCTTAACTAAACAGGAGATTGAATCAGTCCTTGTCAAAAAATTCGGAGAAACATTAACCAAAGGAGCCCTAACATGGTATTCTCTTCTCCCTGAAAATTCTATTGACTCTTTTGCTGAGCTTGCAGATTCGTTTATAAAAGCACACTCTGGTGCACAAAATGTTGAGAAAATAATGGAAGACATATTCAAAATAAAGCAAGGAGACACGGAACTACTCCATGAATTTGTAGACAGGTTCCAACGAGAAAGAATGCAATTACCCAGGGTGCCTGATAATTGGGCAGCCATGGCATTTGCAAGAAATCTAAATGACAAAAGCTCGAAAGCCACGAGGAGACTCAAAGAAAGTCTAAGAGAATTCCCAGCTACAACGTGGAATGATGTATATAACAGGTACAACACTAAACTTAGAATAGAAGAAGATATCATTGCTCGTTCGAGAGATGAAGTTCATTCCAGATCCAGACGTCCTGAATCAGACAGGAGATTAGGCAAAAACAGGTACGATCCTTACTTAGGACCATCAGGACGTGAAACTTGTCCCAGGTTTGAAAACACTAGGTCAGATTATAGACCACCAAGCAGAGACGTGGGCTCATCCTTATCCAGATCCCGAAAGGATCGAGATGAACGACATAGAGGTAATGCCCGAGTTGGGATCATATCTTTAATGTAAGTACTCTTGAATTTGTTTCAATATTAAGAAATATGGGAGATAAGGTTAAATGTCCCAAAGAGATGCGGTCAAACCCAAATAAAAGGAACCCAGATTTCTGGTGTGAATTTCATAATGATCATGGACACAGGACTGCATATTGCAGATTCCTACAAGGCATAATAGAACACTTATTGAAACAGGTCTATTTAATAGAATTGTTTAGTGATAAAGGTAAACAGGCATATATGAAGAACAGGCAGGAGCCCCCAAAGCCTCGTTCCCCAAAGCGAACCGTCAACGTGATACTTGGAGGAGAGGAAGTAAACGGAATAGTTTGCCAATTATCATCGAAGGTCACAATTACCCACGGAAAGCGGGTTCAAGAAGATCCAGCTGAAGATGAAATAACCTTTGATGATGCAGATTTTGGCGGGCTAATGCTTCCCCATAACGATGCTCTAGTAATATCCTTACTCATTCATGACACTAACGTTAAAAGAGTGTTGACTGATCCAGGTGGTTCAGTCAATATTATCTTGTTAAGAGACGTGGAAGAAATGCTCATGGGAAATAAAGTTATCCCAAAGGCACGAGCCATATCAGGGTTTGATAACTCAACAGTGATAACCAAGGGAGAGATCGAACTAAACACTTACGCAGAGGGAGTGACTAAGAGCATCAAATTCCAAGTCATTGACACTGACATGGCTTATAACATAATTATGGGAAGTCCTTGGATCCATTACATGAAAGCAGTTCCGTCCACTCTTCACCAGGTAATCAAATTTCCCTCAGAATGGGGAATCAGAAAAATTAGGGGTGATCAACAGGCCTCCAGAAATATAAATTCCATCTCACTTTATAACAAAAAGAGACGGAAGAATCGGAAGATAGAGGAATCTTCCAAACATAGGTCACTGGTCAAACAGGTACGGAAAACATTACTGACCAAACAGGTACGCAAGAAGTGAATGTTCAAACAGATACGGGAAGAGATACCCACGAGAAAGTGACCATGGGAGATGCGTTGGACCACATAGATGTGGACTTTAGACTGGAATTCATTCATGAACCAGAAGAAGACGAACACATCAAAACAACTACGGAAGAGTTCGAAGTTGTTCCATTGTTTGAGCAAAAACCAGAACAAAAGGTGTATATAGGAACGAGGCTGAGCCCCGACCGAAAAGGTATGTTAATTGATTATTTAAAAGCTAACGCATATTGCTTTGCATGGTCCCACTCAGATATGACAGGTATTCCACCAGAAGTGATGACTCGTAAACTGAATGAAGATCCATCCTTCGTACATGTTAAGCAGAAGAAAAAAAAAGCAAGGACCATTCAAGAACCAAGTGATTGACGAAGAGGTACAAAAACTCTTGAAAATTGGTTCGATACGAGAGGTAAAGTACCCTAATTGGTTAGCTAATATTGTGGTAGTACCTAAAAAGAATGGCAAATGGAGGGTATGTGTAGATTATACAGATTTAAATAAAGCATGCCCCAAAGATTCATTCCCATTACCACATATAGATCAAATGATTGATGCCACAGCAAGTCATGAATTATTAAGCTTTCTAGATGCATATTCTGGTTATAATCATATTAAAGTGGATCCCTCAGACGAGGAAAAAACCTCCTTCATTACAAACATGGGGACTTACTATTATAAAGTCATGCATTTTGGCTTGAAAAACACTGGAGCCACGTATCAAAGGCTGGTAACCAAGATGTTCCAAGAACATCTAGGAAAAACGATGGAAGTCTACATTGATGATATGCTGGTAAAATCAACACGGGCGGAAGATCATTTCCAGCACCTTTCTATTACTTTTGATATTTTACGCAGGTACAATATGAAGCTAACTACGGAAAAATGCGTTTTTGGTGTACAATCAGGTAAATTTTTGGGTTTCCTTGTATCAAACAGGGGAATAGAGGTAAATCCCGCTCAAATTAAAGCTATAGAAGAAATACGTGATATACTAACAAATAAAAAGGAAGTTCAAAGACTGACATGGAGAATAGCAGCTTTGGGAAGATTTATTTCCAAGTCTTCCGAAAAAAGCTTTAAATTCTTTTCAGTCCTCAAAAAGCAGAATCAGTTCGAATGGACTGAAGAATGTAAGCAGGCCCTCAAGAATTTGAAGGCTTATCTATCAAAACCTCCGCTGCTGTCAAAGCCAAAAGAAGGGGAAAGATTGTACATCTACCTAGATGTCTCAAAAATTGTTGTAAGTGCAGTATTGGTAAGAGAAGATAAAGGTAAACAATCACCTATTTATTACGTAAGTAAAACTTTACTAGATGCTGAAACCAGATATCCACATCTAGAAAAGTTAGCCTTAGCTTTAATAATGGCATCTAGAAAACTATGACCCTATTTTCAATGTCATCCAATTACTGTCGTGACTTCATATCCTTTAAGAAATATATTGCATAAGCAAGAACTGTCAGGAAGATTAGCTTAGTGGGCCATCGAATTAAGTGAGCATGAAATAATATATCAGCCTAGAACTGCAATTAAGTCACAAATATTAGCTGATTTTGTTGCTGACTTTAGTAGTAACATTGCCCCTGAAGTGGAAATGGACTTACAACTCTTTAACGGTGCTAATCCCGGTCTATGGACCCTATTTACTGATGGCTCTTCCAATATAAAAGGTGTCGGCTTAGGCATAGTCTTAATATCACCCACGGGTGAGAAGACACGACAAGCTATTAAATGTTATCCTATAACTAACAATGAAGCATAGTACGAAGATGTCATTGCATGCCTCGAACTAGCAAGAGAACTCTCAATCGAGCAAATCATAATCAACAGCGAATCCCAACTGGTAGTAAATAAATGCAGTGGACTTACATCGCTTGAGAGACTCGGATGCAAAAATATCTGGAAAAGGCAGGAGAACTCGTAAGACAATTCAAAACATGGAAGGTAATACAAATACCTAGAGAAAAAAATGCAGAGGCAGATGCATTAGCAAACCTCGCAGCAGTTACAGAAGTAACAAACAAAGACAATGCAATTGTCGTTCATCTGTTCCATTCAGCAATCGACCAAGATAGAAATGAGGTAACTTTCAACAATTTAACCTGGGATTGGAGAAACGAAATTCTTAATTTTTTGCAGAATGGCACCGTACCCGAAGACAAGAAAACAGCTCAAGCACTTCGCTGCAAAGCTGCACGGTACTGCCTCATTCGCAACTCATTATATCTCAAGATGTTTAGAGGACCCCTATCTAAGTGCCTCGGACCTAATCAAACGGAGTTCGTGATGAAAGAAGTCCATGAAGGACACTGTGGAAATCATTTAGGAGCGAGATCCTTGGTAAAAACCCTAATCAGAGCCGGGTATTATTGGCCTAAGATGGAAGAGGATGCCGAAAACTTTGTATCCAAATGTGACAGGTGCCAAAGGTTCGCCAATAACATGCATCGACCGGCAGAATTATTACATCCAATCGTATCCCCATGGCCCTTCATGAAATGGGGAATAGACATAGTGGGACCTCTTCCCCCAGCTAAAGGACAGGTATGGTTTTTACTCGTACTTACTGACTATTTTACAAAATGAGTAGAGGCGGAAGCGTTCAAACAAGTATCGGAAAAGGAAGTTAAAAGCTTCTTATGGAGAAATATAATATGCCGCTTTGGGATACTAAAGGAGATCGTGTGTGATAATGGCCCACAATTCATAGGCTCTCAAATCACAAAATTCTTTGAAATCTGGCAAATCAAACGGATCACTTCAATGTCGTACCATCCCATGGCTAATGGTCAAGCTGAGTCAACAAATAAAATCATCATCAACAATATAAAAAATCGGTTAGATAAAGACAAAGGAAATTGGCTTGATGAATTACCAGCGGTATTATGGGCATAAAGAACAACATCAAAAACAGCCACGGGAGAAACTTCATTCGCACTTGTCTAAGGATTAGAAGCCTTAATACCCGTGGAGATTGGAGAACCAAGCATAAAAGTTATAACAGCCACGGAGGAGGCAAACAACGATGAGTTAAGGACTAATCTGGACCTTCTCGAACCCCGAAGGGAAGCAGCATTAATACGGATGGCATCTCAAAAACAAATCATAGATCGTTACCACAACCGAAAAGCTCATCTCAGATACTTCAAGACTGGGGACTTCGCCCTCAAAAAAGTCTTTCAATCAACAAAAGAAGCAAGCGCAGGAAAGCTAAGTCCAAATTGGGAAGGACCCTATAAAATCCGAGGCATAGCTGTGAAGGGTGCCTATGAATTGGAAGCCATGGACAGCAAAATCTTACCAACAAGCTGGAACGCCATCCACTTGAAGAAGTACTACTTCTAAGGAAAAGAAGTATCCCCGATCAGGTATCGCACGTTCGATTTTATTTTGAACATTTAAAACTGTTACGGATGAAAAAGTATTTCCTTTGTACTTATTAAAAACTATTTCCAACAACAAAAGTTACGAGTAAAATCCACAATCATTATGAAAACGGTTAATAATGAAACATAGTTATTTCCTTGTATTAATTCGAAAAAATTGTCACCTATAAAAAACAATTACGAAATACAAGTGTATCAAATCTGTTTAATGAAAACAATTGCAACATAAGTTTTAGACGATAAATCAAACACATGTAAAATGTCATGAAAGTTCAAACGAAAAACTTTCTTCAGAAGCATTCTCAAACATGTGAAAAATTCATATCACTCTATTGCATTATTACACCATCAAGAAGTTGAGACGTCTTCTTCATTCAGTGCCAATAAAAAAGAAAGGACCCTCTTTCACAAACAAAGCCTATTACAAATAAGGCTCACATTTTATACAACATCGTACCTACTATGAAAAGGTACGAGTGATTTCAGCATTTTCATGAAAACATTCAGAGGTAAAACAAAAAACTCAAAAATCAAAACATGCAAATAACTAAAGAGTGAAATTAAAGCTCAAAACAAAAAGTCACACTTTGCATATATTCAAAAAAGAGCGGCTAAGTAAGAACTAAGTACTAACTAGTACTTAGCCGCATATAGTTTATACATTAAAATGCCCCTAAATTGTCAGTTGGGGACTTTAAAAAGATTCAAATTTACCCCCGATGGAGCTGGGGGTAACCACCAATCAAGTTAAAAAAAAAAGAGAGATCTTAATCTTCTTTAGGAGAGGGATCATCTTCTTCACTGGCAGTAGAGGCAGGAGCAGCTTGGGACGAAGAGGCTTGTGTAGGATGGGGTTCACCTTCAGGCGAAGAGATATTATGACCTTGTTGAGCCTTTTCCATGGCTTCTTTGGTTTTAGCAATTTCAGCATCAAGGTCGAAATCTTCCCTATTCATCTCCGTCAATGTATCAAAGCGAGAAGTCATGTATGCCCAACTAACATCGACAGCATCCGCCTCTTCAAGATCTTCATAATCTTTCGCCCATACCTGAAGCTCAGCTCTTAGACTGTCCTTTTCAGCCTCGGCAGCTTCATGGGCAGCCCTCAAAGGCACAATAGACTCCTCCAGAGATTGGATTTTTTCCAGGGCAATGCGAAGATCCTCTTGAGTCCGGGTGAGTGACTGCACAAGCTCGCCAGAATATTCCTCCTTCCGCTCCAACAAGGCTTTCAAATTTCTAGCTTCTTTTGAGGCACGGGACAACTGCTCAGCAAATGTAGATTCGAGGATACTCTTATCCTTATCAGCCTGATTGGAAGAAGCCTTCTCCACCGCTGGTTCCGCTACCATGAGTCTCATCCGCCGCTTCAAGGTACTCATTTCTTCTTCTAAGGCATCCATGTCGATCCTCAGGCTTTCATATTGCTCTTTCCAATTCCCAGCTTCAGCATGCCACTCCTTTAACTCTTGCTCCGTATTAGAAATCCTCTTCATAAGATCTATACCTATGAGATTGGTCTACAAAAAAGAAGTCAATTAGATATGATACGATAGATTTTTGATATGTAAATAAGAAGAGAGCAAAAGGCATGTTACCTTTAAAGAAGAATGAACAACTTCATTAGCCCATGTAAGGGCGCTATGGCTGTCAAGTTTAGTCCTCTCTGTTGGACCAATCAAAGGCTTCAGCCACACTTCAGGTTGTCCGGATTTCATAAAGAGGTTTCCATCAGACGGAACTTCAATCAACACTTTCCTCATCTTCCTTCTGGAAGACCCTACCTCTATAACTGGAGGCGCGGAAGCAGGCTGAGATAAAAAAATCCACGGGAAGTGAAGTTTGGGGAGCAGAAGAAGTATCAGGCACAGAAGCTTGATGAGCTGAAGATGCCAGGGGTAAAGTGACAATAGGAGCGGTAATAGCTAAAGGAGCGGAGGAGATAATAGGAGCAGACTCTCTAAAAGGAGCAGGAAAAACAGCCAGAGGGACTTTGTCAACAGCGAAGCCAAAGCCTTCGCGGAATAGATGATCCACGGAATCATGTGCAGGAAAAGAAGAAACATCCCCGGATGTAGAAGGTCTCACTTCAGGCACGGAAGGTACATCCACGGGTGTAGACTCATCGTCCGAAATCACCCTCCTTCTTCGTGATATGTACACCAAATCACCCTCCTCTTCATCTTCTACTTCAACGGATCGAGACTCATCAACTTTCCTCTTCGAGAAAGAAGCACTAGAAATAATTCTTTGGGCATTAGCCAAATACATCTTCGGAATAGAGGCAGCATACACCCCACGAATAGAAAACCCTGTCAAAAAGGAAAAAGATAAACGACAAAGAAAAAAGAAGTTCGAGTGAGGAAAGAAGTGAAAACAAAAGCTTCACTTACCGTGGGTCTTTACTTTCCAACCGTACTTCACAGAGAAGTACTTCCAAGATCTTTCTTCCAATGGAGTGACAGACAATAGCTTTTCTACCCAATCACGGATACCGAAGACATTCTCAACAGTACCCATGATTGCTGAAGGAAGAAGAAAATAGCTACGGTGTAAATAAAACACTTAAAGCAAAAAGAAGAAAAATAATGAATAAGAGTTAGAAAGTACTCACGTGCACGATTCCACTTCTCAGGGAAGGGAATATTTTCCTGGACCACTAAACCAGCAGTGGGCACAACGACGTATCGGAGGTACCAACCTCTATCTTTATCATCATCAGGGGTAACCAACACGCTCTTGCTCCTGACAGCTAGAGTAAACACCCATTGACAAAATAAGGTAGGGGAATAAAGATGAATGAGGTGATTGAAGGTAAAAGGAACCGAGGCTAAAGAAGCTAAACTCCTAAGACACGGGACAACCCGCCACACAAGCGGACCAACTTGCCGTAAGCAAATGTTGAAGAAACGACAAAACTCTATGATGACTGGATCAATAGGAGGTCTAAACCCTAGAGTAAAAGGGTACGTATAGACAAAAGAATACCCCGTCTTGTAAGACGTTATTCTTTGATTCTTATTCGGAATATAAACAGGAAAATCAGACCTCCAAAAACACTCCCTACGAATAAGGGAAAGCTGACCTTCAGTAATAAGGGTTGGATACCTCTCAACGCTATCAAGGGAAGAAGATTGATCTACGAGAACTTGATTGTCCCTAGTAAAGACAAACTCAGCGGGAATAATTTCATCAACTCTAGGTTCACGAAGGTGTTCATCTCTACCTCTACACAAAGACAGGGAAGCCCTAGCCCTTGGAGAAACTAGATACATATCAAAAGGAGGGGAGACTATCTGAGAAGAAGAAGAAGAAGATCCTCTCGAAGGGGTGGATCCTAGACTCCTTCGTCTACCACCCCTCCGACTCCTAGTCGGAGCAGAAGATGGTGTTAAATTCTCAACATCTATTACTCTTTTTGGTTGATTTGAAAAAGACATGTTTACAAAGGCAAGAAAAAATTCTGTACAAGTAAAAGAGACAAGTTAGAAAGTGTTGCGTGGAAGCAAAGAAAAGGAGAAAGGTATTTATACTTGAGAACAACCGTCAAACATGGGAAAAAATAATGATGAAAAGTCATAATTGAAAGTGTCACTTTGGGACTGACGCAGCCGCAAAAAGCTCTAGAAGGCGCCGAGTAACTGCAGAACCAATCTGGGAAGTATACGTGTTTTGAGCATTAAATGGAAGTGACAAACGACTCCTATGTTCAGAGAAGGATACAATGTTTCGAGGTAAAGCGGCGGCAAAATATTCCCGCCATAAATACGTATCCACTTACCAAATATTAATCGATAAATAAATGGTAAGTGGGGAGACTATCTGTATTGGTAAAAAAGTGTCTCACACGTAAGTTGATTATAGACAACTCAGCCGGCTACATGGACCAAGGAAAACGCGACAGCTAGATATGATTCTATAAAGAGGTACGTAACAAACAGGCACCGATAAATAAACCTTCGAGTTCATCAGCCATGGGAAATTCAACCTGATTAAGACGGGGAAGAGACACGGTCAGAGTGAATCCGGATAGAGCTACGGGCAGATTCAAGGATCCTCAATTAATGATCCATACGTTATATGGCCTTCATGCAACAGTTACGGTTACCCTTTGTAACGCCTCATTAATGTAATAATTAGTTATTAATGGGCGATCATTGCAAGAATCAGACGTTATATTAAGAAATTCCCTATACATAGGAAGGGAATATAACTTGTAAAGGGGATCTAGACTGCGAATACAACACACTTTACTTTTCGGCGTATCATACTATTGTCTTTTACTTATACTTCTTTATTTAATATTATTTCCTTGATTATCAGTAACCTGCGTTCATCCTAAAAATAGCTTTAGTCAAAGGATATAATTCTTTGGTTAAACACTCGTCACTACCTCTCTGAGGTTAGGGGGGATACTTACTGAGTACACGTTGTTTTTGTACTCATGCTACACTTGCTGTGTATTTTGTTGCACAGGTAATTTCAAAGCGATGCGGCTGGTTTTGGAGACTTAGGCGAGTTGTATCATCTGGAGGCGATCCGCAGCCGGCAGAGTCTTCTTCTATGTACTGTACTTTATTTTAAAAGTCCTTGTCCAATTTGTATCTCCCACAAGCTTTGTAGTATTTAGTAAAAAGTCTTAGAAATTGCTCATGTACTTGTGACACTAGGTTTTGGGATATTTGGGATGTATTTTATTAAAGTGGAAAATAGACTCTCTTTTTTTACTTAAATGGATTTCATCTAGTTATTATGTATTAAAGTGACAGATAACGATTTTGAAAATGTTGAAACAGGAATTTATTTTAAATTTGTTAATGATTGGCTTGCCTGACAGTGGTGTCCGCCACCATCACGACCTTATGGATTTTGGGTTGTGATATATATATCTCGTAAGCGATTTTTTTCTTGACTCACCTCTATTGATTTATAAGAAATGTGCGTTGTAATTCCATAAGTGATTAATGAAGAGAGATTAATTTTTAAAATTTTTATAAGATTAGTGAAAAAAAATGTAGTTAATTTAATTATTCTAGGACGGGCAACAGTTTCTCATTTGCTTGAGGGTTTGAATATGATGAAGAAAAGAAAAGAAGAAGAAAAAAAGAAACTAACACTAGAAATATTCGAGCGTTCAAATATGTATTTTATTGGCATGTGATTTAATAAATTAAGAAAGAGATGTCGGTCAAAGAAGAGGAAGATAAAGAACTATAGGTAAGATAATTGAAGAAGTGCATATTGGACCTCTTAATAAATCACATAAATCATGAACATTACGAGGAAAAGTTGATCAAGAGGGGGAAGGTTAAGTTTTGTTATTTTTCATAAGATCAGTAGAAGTAGAAATGAAAATTGAGTTAATTATTTTGGGGAAGGATAATAGTAGTTTCTAATTTACAAATGCATAAAAAGGCATGAATATATAAAAAAATAAAAAATAAAATAAGATGATTAGAAAAGGTAAAGAAGTGAAAAAGAAAGTGAGGAAGGGTAGGAATCATTAAAAAGTACTTTGAATGACTATATATACAAGGATGTGATAGGATTACGGTACAGAAAATTATCAAGATGAAAAAGATACGAAAAAGATATGAAAATGAAGGACTAATAAAGAAAAAAAATAGAAAAAAAGGAAAAAGGGAATTTATAAAATATTAAGGAGGTAATGAGAATATGGTCAAAGGAAAAGCTTTCTTTTTTGGTTTTCCTTTATAATATATATAGATATAAAATCGTGAAAATAGAAACTTTAAAAATATTTTAAAAATCTTAATAAAAAAATTGAGATGGGAGGGTTACATTTAAATGTTTACAATTGCTCATTTTAACTAAAAATGTGTAGAAATTTGAGACAAAGAAGTAGACCAAGAATAAATTTTGACTTAACTATATATTAGATAAAAATAATTTCTATAATAGCACGATTGGTTTAATTCTTTTATTTATACAAGGAATATATCACTAATTTAACCATGCGAAGCACAGACAAACTTACATTTAATTTGACACAATATATGGAGTTTAAAAATTAAAATGGATTTTTTATTGAAGTTAAAATGAGTTTAAGACACCTCATAAAGTATGGGTATTTTGTGTAGATACTCGGGTAAATTTCACAAATGGTCATATAACTATGACTTCTTCTTTTTTTCCACTAAAGTCATATAACTATGTTTTCTCACACATAAATCATAAAGCTTTCACTAACTCACACAAAAATCATAGTTATCGAAAAATATAATTTTTTAGTAGTATTTTATTATTTTTTATTTTTTATTTTAAGCCTAATAAATAATAACCTAATTAAAATTATATCTATATATATATATATATTCCTTAAAATGGGAATGACCCAACATGTCCAACCCAATACTGATATATATAAATTAAAATAACTCTAAAGGTGAATCCTTCTCCCCATAAAAAATTAAAATGCATGAGATTCTGAGCCAACAAAAATATGGAGAATTAGAGAGCTCTGAAACAATAATGATATATATTTGAATGAAATTATTAAAAAGAAAAAAATTATATATAAGTATCGTACTCTAGAGGACTCACTTTTAATTAGCATTATTTTAAATTATATATATGAAAATTGTTTACCTTGAAAAATGCGAGTAATAATTAAATTTGCTTTGTGGTTTTAAAGATACGTGATTTATTCCAATACTAGTGAATAAACAAGTAATATTAAGTATAAGTAAGAAGAATTGATGAACCAAACCGGTGTTGCTAGAGGAATAGGGACCTCGAGCTCGATATTCACGGAGGCCTCGAGGTGGGTTAAGAGCAATAAAGTAAGAACAATAGAGTAAGAACAATAAAGTTGAAGAACAATTCTTGGAGCATAATAAACGAGAAAAGTAGGATTGAATATTCTATTGCCAGTAGTGAGATGATTTTTACAAATGATTGGGGTCCCCTTTATATAGGAGGAAAAAATCCTAAAATGGTACATTTCTATTTATGGTAAAAGATTCTATTAGTACAGCTATATAACAACCTAGTACGGATTTGTACTATTTCGTACAAATCGTATCCCACAATTACGCCCTGATCTTCATGCCTTTGAGAAATTCTCGCTCTTTCTTGAGTAGATAGTGTTAGGAATTCGATTCGTTCCCTCGAGGTATGCACTACCCAGCCAGCTTTGACCCCCACTTCGAGTTTTCCGAACTCGGTCCTGAGGTAACAGTTAGACCCTCGAAATTGGGCTCCCCTATTTCGACCGTATACAGATAGTCCCTGCGTTTCTTAGAATGAAAAGATAAGAAACGGTTTGATTCTCGACCCTGACAATGATGTCAGTCTCGCGAGGTCAGCGGTTGATGTGACTGAAAGGTCGTGCAAAGATCACGCCTGCACAGTTTTTGAAAAGTCATTAATTAAAAAGGCGACTATTGGCCAGCCGTTTAGCTTTCCCAACACGCATAAATGGCCTCTATAAATACTTCAACTCATTTCCTTGCAAACGTTTTTCTCCACAGCATACCCAAACCTGTTATTTTCTCATTCTCTATGCTTTTATCCTTATCTTGTGCTCACTTTACCAAGGGCTTTCTTATTTTCTTCTGAATTCATAACAACAATGGCTAAAACCTCCAAGACAGTTCCACAGAAAGAGAAGGCTCCTTCATCTTCACGACCATCTAAGAGTAAAAAATGGCGGCACTTCCTCGTATTGAGGAATGCACAGAACCTTCTCTTGTGCTCACTTTACCATCGCCTTTCTTATTTTCTTCTGAATTCATAACAACAATGGATAAAACCTCCAAGACAGTTCCATAGAAAGAGAAGGCTCATTCGTCTTCACGCCCATCTAAGAGTAAAAAACGGAGGTGCCTCCTCGTATTGAGGAATGCACCCCCAGACCTTGTGATACATCTTCCAATTTTAAAATCGACAGACCTGCTTCAGTCCCGGGGCAGTGCGAGCCCATGTATCGATATATTAGCCTAATAATCGAGCTCAAACAGGTAAAGGTGGACTGTCGTTGGGATGACAAGGTGGTCGTGGAAATCCCTACACTCGCAGAGGATATTACCTCTTATAAAGCAAGTTTCCTAAGCGTGTATACCTACCCATTAACCTTAGGTCCCGTAGACCCTTCTCTACCTCTTCTATATCCAGTGATTCTCGACTTCTGTCGACAATACCAAGTGACGCTTAGTCAAATTTACCCTTCCTTCTGACGGGTTGTTCACTTGATTAGGTACTTCTCGAGCAAGGTCGAGGGGATGTCTTTTTCCCTCGACCATCTGATCAGGCTATACAGATCTCGTCTCTATCAAGGTGGACTGTTAAAGTTGCAACGTCGATCCTCGAAGTTTTTCTTCTCCAATATCGACGAAGATAAATACCGAGGGTGGATGAGCCGCTTCGTTCGAGTCAGGACCTCCGACCTGATTCCCGCTGAAAAGATGTCATTCACTGAGTAATGGAATATGAAGCGTAAGTACAGACTTATCAAGTGTGTTTCATTATTTAGACGTTTCCTCTTTCCTTTGAACTAACTCATTTTTGATGATGCAGCCGTTGATTGGTATCCAGGTGCGGACCTCCCGGGCTGGGTTGAACAACTGGATTCCACTTCCTCATACACTGAGCGCGTCTGGCGTGATTACCAAAGGCCGATGGGAGGCCAAAAACCACAATGAGTTCTCATTATTTGCATATTTAAATCCCTTAGCGAAATACTCCTTAGCAATATACTTAACTTTGCATTTGTGCAGGCCCCGGAGATGCTGTTTCAATGAGGCCGCCCCCACCTGGTGAGAAAGAATCCCTAAATCCCGCCAAAGACAAGAAAAGGAAGAAAGGTTCATCGGTGAAATCCCTGAAGCCAAAGAAAACCAAAGTTCGAAAACCTAAGGCAGATACGGTGGCCTTAACTCCAGAAACTACCGAGCGTCTTCGTTTTGAGGACGAAGAGAGAGATGATGTTGAGGGCGAAGATGATGAAAACCCATTAGTGATTAAGAGAAAAGGAAGCACTGATGCTTCGAAAGCTGCTGAATCGAAGGCTGCTGAACAGAAGGCTGCCGATGCGGTTCAATCTCAAGCTAAGGAGATCTCCGAGGGGAGTTCCAGCAAAGTCCCCGAGCCGACTGGCGACCAGAAAACCCCTTGTGCTGAAGGGAACTTGGTCGATGAGCTAGGAGAACCCAACCCTAAGGCTCCTCGGAGGCGGGAGAAGGCCCCAATTGAGCCACTCGGGGTAATTGATGTGGACGACTCTCCACCAGGCCCGTCGTTTTCTGCGGGGCAAATACAGGATTCCCAAGATATAAAGACTCCTGGTGTTGGAACATCCCACGGGTAGAATGACATCTTCGGAGAATGCCTTGCCGGGATCGAGGAGGGCCCTGACCTTGATGCCTCGTTCATCTTCGAAGAGGTCGAGAAGATTCGAAAGTAGGTAAACTTTGACTTAACAACTATATTTAGAGTTTGATTATTGCCTTTCTGAACCCCTTTCTTTGTGATAAGGTTGTGATGCTTCATGACCAATCCTTTTCCAAGTCTCAGGCTGAGCTTCCCCGTTGTGAAGATGAGCTCAGGAAGCTCATGTCAAAGATGGACGAACTCAAGGCTATCCATTCCAAAAAAGAGGGGGAACTCAACGATCTTCGAGCACGTTCGGAGAAGGCTTCCCATGAGCAGGCCGAGTTTGTCGAATAGGTAATATAGCCTTTGTGGGATTATTTTTTGTTTACTTGTTTTGGTGTCCAATGCTTCAACTCGATTTTTGCAGCTTCAGCAGAAGGTTGACCTGGTGGAGTAACTTCAGGAGAAGCTTAAGACTAAAAAGGTTGAAACCCTCGGGTGGAAGCAACATATGGATCGTCTGGCCTCCGAGAAGGACATTCTTCGGGAAAAACTGGCCTCGGCCAAGCACCAACTTCAAAGGGCAAAAGAGGAGAGCATAAGCTTAAGGAGCTTCACGCAGAGATGGCTGCTGAATTATCTAAGGTCATGTCTGAAGCTGATGCGTTCGTGTCCTTATATCGAACCGATGTTGCTGCTGTTAACACTCGGGCTAAGGAGATTTCTATTGCTGCCGAGCTTAAGCTAACATATGTCACCAATCACGCGCAGCTGGAATCTCGAAGGCAGACTCTCGAGGAGGAGTATGCTAAAGGCTTTGACTTTTTTGCCGAAATCGAGAAGGTAAACGCTTTGGAAGAAGAGGCAGCAGCATTGCTCTCCACCGACGAGGATTCGGCCGGCGGCTCCAAGTGTGAGGGAGACAAAGATGAAGTCCCCGAGGATGAAGAGGCCCCCAAAGATCAGGCTGCCGAAGGTCAGGCTACCGAAGATATAGCTCCTGAGGATGGTGCCTCCAAGCAAGTGACCCCGACAGTAGATTAGGTCCTTTTTATTTTATTTCTTTTGTGTAAGGGCTCCATGTGGGAGTTTTGTAAATGTATTTTTGGACCATCTTTTGAATATAAAGGACTTTTTGCATCATCTAATCTTCGTTTCGTGTTAAATTTCGTCTTGTCTTCACTTTGTGAAATAAAATTTGGTGTTGTTGACCATCAGCCCGATTATTGGACTTAGAATACAATACCCTCAGGTTTTGTGTTTGATCAACGATCAATGATAGGTTATCACTTAAGTTTCGATCTTCGAGCTAAGCTTTAGCTCGGGACGAAGGGACTTTGAGTCCAAGATAGGTAAGGTATCGAGCATGGTGTGCTTCATCCTTTATGCTCTTGGCTCTTAGTTTTAATATTGGTCCTTAGCATTTTTTATATTGGCCCTTAGGCACTTTTAGATTGGCCCTTAGGCTCATTTAGGTTGGCCCTTAGGCTATTTTGGTAGGGCCAATTCGGCCTTTAAAGTGGCTATAGTTTTTCCCTCATTCCGGCTAAAAGACTTAGTAAAACTTTTAGCATGCCATATCATGTGCATTCGTACTCGTTGGATTTTTCAAAGGTTCGATCGATTGGAACCTCATTAGTAATTCGATATGTAACGATAATCAAATACCTCTTGAGGTTTTTTTGAAGGCTGATATTATCGAAACCTCTGCATTATTCGAGGGTTGATTTCATCGAAGCCCTTTATAATATTCTTTTGCCGAGAGTAGCCTGATTTAACCGATTTTTTGAAGTATTTGAAGGCCTTTAGTTTTGTGGCGGAAGTCGGACATCTCGGAGCGGCGTTATTTCGACCGTAGCTTTTTCATACAATAGAATGTATTTTATATGGTCGTAGCCCTTAGTCCTCGAGTATGATGGCCTTGGACTTAATATCGAGGGGGATGCCTCTTTGAGGTCTTATGAGTTTGAGTATGCCTCTTTGAGGTCTTATAAGTTCGGGTATGCCTCTTTGAGGTCTTATAAATTCAAGTGTGCCTCTTCGAGGTCTTATAAGTTCGAGTTTTCGATGACTAGATGTGTTGACTGTCGATGACAGTCCCCGAGTATTCGGATGCATTTGAGGTTTCGGCGCTCGAGTTGTTTCTCGTAGAATTATAAGAATGAAGTTTCGTATAATAGTAGACTTCTTTGAGACACAAAGTGTTTTGATATAGTAAGAATTCTTCTTTGAATCATTGATACATGCGTACATGTTTTGTCGTTAGGGGCTCGACTATTCTATATGGACACGGTTCACTTGACCGTTTGGCCCATTACAAAGTTTTCCTATCAAGGCCCTTTTTGGCATAGATTGTTTTTTTCGAAAATGCAACCCCCGAGGGTGATGCCCCCAGTATTCGAGGTTGATTGAAAGGAAGCCTTAAATACTTGTTGAATTTTCCTTAGGTAGCACATAGGTGTTGCCTCGTTAAAAACCTTGCCGGTAAAACCCATTTGGGATAAAACTCGATCTAAGGGAAAAAGAGTGCAACGCTTGCTTTAAAACCCAAGGTCTTCGAGCTGAAGGGTGCTTCGATGTTTCCAATCAAACACCTGCAAGGAGTTAGTTTTAAATACAAATGGAAAAGGGGAGAAGGTCATACCTCAGTAATAATAGCATTTGAGCAATGATATATTCCAATTGTTTGGTAGTTGCTCACCTTCCATTGTGCTAAGTTAGTAGGATCCTTTCCCTACGACTCCGAGGACACTGTACGGTCCTTCCCAAATGGGGCCTAGTTTCCCTTAGTTTGGATCCCGAGTATTGAGAGCGACTTTCCTTATAACTAAGTGCCCGACTACGAAATAGTGAAGGCTCATCGTTCTGTTGTAATATCTTTCGATCGTTTGCTTTTGCGCGGTCATTCGAACTAATGCGGCCTCACGTTTCTCATCTAGTAGCTCGAAAAAAGTGTTCATGGCTTCATGGTTTGCGTACTCGGTGGTATGCTGAAACCTGACGCTAGGTTCCCCGACCTCGATTGGGATCAATGCTTCGGTTCCATACACCAAAGAAAACGGGGTTTCCCCCGTGCTTGACTTCGACGTCGTTTGATATGCCCATAGCACCTCGGCCAATACTTCTCTCCATTTCCCCTTTGCATCATCTAACCTTTTCTTTAAGTTTTGAATGATTATTTTGTTCGTGGACTCAACCTGGCCATTTGCGCTTGGGTGATAGGGCGTTGACAGAATCCTATTGATTTTATGGTCCTCGAGGAACTTTGTCACTTTACTGCCGATGAACTTTTTCCCATTGTCGCACACTATTTCGGCTGGTATCCCGAACCGACATATGATGTGGTCCCATTGTCACGAACCAAATTCCCACCCTTTAGGTCGTGACTGCGCCTAACGTTGAACCCGCTAGGCTAGCCAACGTGTAACATGCAATAACAATTTAAAAATCATTTAGTACGAAATAAAATATTAATTCATCAGCCTCGATCAATTTTCATTACATTCCGAGATATTAGTGGGGCATCGAATCAAC
>ML279422.1:65168-89208 GCA_005239495.1 Nicotiana undulata | reverse complement strand
AAATAACGTAGTTTTAAGGGCTTGAGGAAAAACCAGTTGGAAATCTCGAAGAAAGATCATTAAGTCAGTTTCATATAATAGTAACGATTGGAAAATCAGTTAGAAATCAATTTACCATGATAAATCTTAAGTTATTATGCAATTTAAATAATAGCAGTAGTAATAGAGTTGGAAAGGAAGCATTATGTAAAAAGAAATAAGGAACTTCAGTGAAAATATCCCGTGCACGCGCTCGTCACCTCACGTACACGGGTTTTTTATAGGAAAAACCAGTAAAAAAGCCTAAGGGAGATTCCCCAACACAGAGTTAGGCAAGCCACTTACCTTAACTGTGCAAATCAATCGCTAATCACTCCCTTTCCACGAGTATCCAACTCCGGGTGGCCCAAATCTATTCAATTCGATGGGATAACGTAAATATAAATTCAAGAAATCAAAAAAAGTAATTAATTCAGAACTAATACGCGAAATTAGAAAATTTGACCAAAACGCCCCTCGGGCCCACGTCTTGGAATCAGAAAAAATTTATATTTTCTGAACCCTTGTTCGCTCACGAGTCTAACCATATGAAAATCTCTCAAATCGGAGGTCAATTACCCAATCAAAACCCCAAAATTAGGTCTAAGAAGTTTCTTCCATTTTCCCTAAATTTTAACTCAAAATCATGAATTTAAGGGTGGGATTTAAGATTAGGAACGCGGAAATTAACCTATGGTGGTAGCAAATCACTTACCTCGATTACCCACGTGAAAATCCTCTCAATGATCGCCTCTCCCGAGCTCCCATAACTCAAAAATGGTGAAAAAACAAAACCCTCGGATTCTTAGAATATGAACAGGGATTTTCGCACCTGCGGTCCCTTTAACCGCACCTGCGGTACCGCAATTGCGGAATAATCATCGCAGGTGCGGAAAATCACTTAAAGCCCTGGGACCGCTCGTGCGATAGAAAGGTCGCGCTTGCGGTTCCGCGCCTGCAGAGCCCAGGTCGCACCTGCGATCCCTGACCAGGCCACTGGGACCGCTCCTGCGATAGAAAGGTTGCGCTTGCGGTTCCGCGCCTGCGGAGCCCAGGTCGCACCTGCGATCCCTGACCAGGCCACTGGGGCTTCGCACCTGCGGCATAAGTCCCGCGCCTGCGTGCTCGCACCTGCGGAAATTCCATCGCAGGTGCGGAACACCAGATACAGGTCTGGTTCAGCACTTTGAAATTTTCCAAACTTCCCGATAAGCATTCGAAACAACCTCGAAGCCCACCGGGACCTCACCCAAGACCACCAACTGATCCCAATACCCTATCCAAACTTGGTCGGGCCTTAAAAACACGTCCCCTAACATCAAAATATCCAAAAATGCATAGATTCAAGCCTAGGAACTTAGGAATTTTCAAGAATTCACTTCCGACGCCGAACCACGTCTAAACTCGTCCGAATGACCTCAAATTTTGCACACAGGTCATAAATGACATTCCGGACCTGCTGTCGCTTTCGGAATTCCATTCCGAGTCCGATATCAAAATCTCACCTATCGACCGAAATCGCCGAAATTCTAACTTTCGCCAATTCAAGCCTAAATCTACGTCTGGCCTCAAAAACACATTCCAAACACGCTCCCAACCCCGGAATCACTCAACGGAGCTGACGGAGTCAACAAATTTTCATTCCATATCCGTCTTCACACAGCTCCCGCTGCGGCCCAATTTCTAAGGTCAAAGCTCACCTTAAAGGACTATATGTCCAAAAACACTCCAATTTTAATCACTCAACGGTCCGACTCATTCCATTAACCTAATAAGACAAGGGAGGAACAATTATCAGGGGATCGGGGCGCTAACTCTCCAAAACGACCGGCCACGTCGTTACAATAAATGTGGATCACATAAAACAAAGTGATGAGAAAAGCGTAAAAAATGAAAAAAAAAGGAGCAGATATCAACTCAACGTGCAAGGGTAATTAAAGCTCTGGAATAAATGTTGGTAAATTTACAATATGAGCTTTGTCAGCCAAGAACATCACTTTTTCAATTCTTTCAACAACAAAAAAAAGGAGACAGTTGCCATCACGCAACGTATTCAACTTTTGAGAAATTATCACTTTGAGCCACAATATACCCAGGGTTTCCTTCAAAGCCTACCTTCTTCCCTATATTGTCACAGGCATCCTCCCCGTCGAAAATGGACTACACCATTTCTGTAATAACCCGACCGGCCGTTTTGAGCTCTAGCGTGTCGTTCAGCAGTTGGAAGTCATGAACAGGTTCATTTTAGGTATATTGACTTGTGCGTATGGTCAGAATGGAAATTCAGGAAGATCGAAGTTGAATTGAAAGGAAAATATTCATTTTAGAGGCCTTAAGTTGAAGAAATTGAGTAAGATTGGAATTTTGAGTCAACGACCTCGGAATCAGGATCTGAAGGTTCCAGCAAGTTCGTAATATAATTTCAGACTTAGGCGTATGTCCGGACTGGGTTTTGGATAACACGGGAGCGTTTCGGCGTATAATGTGGAAGTTAGCATTTTTGAAGGAATTTCCTAAGTTTGGCTTGAAGAGCATTACTTAGATATTGATGTCCCTTTGGGATTCCGAGTCTGGGAATAGCTCTGTATGGTGATTCTGGAGTTGGGCGCGCGATCGGAAGTGAATTCGGATGTACGGAGGTCATTTTGAAGCCTTTTGGCAAAAGATAGATATTTGAAGGTTTTTGAGAATCCGACCGGAAGAGGGAATTTTGATACCGGGGTCGGAATGCAATTCCAGAAGTTGGAGCAAGTCCGTAATGTCAAATATTACTTTTGTGCGAAATTTGGGGTCAATCGGACGTGATTTGATAGGTTTCAGCATCACATGTGAAAGTTAGAAATTTCAAAGTTCATAAAGTTGAATTCTTGAGCGATTCGTCGTTTTGATGATGTTCGATGTGATTTGAAGCCTCGAGCAAGTTCGTGGGATGTTATGGGACTGAGTCGTGTGTTTGGACGGGGTCCCGAGGGCCTCGGGTGTGTTTCGGGGTGGTATCGGGTCACTTTGGAGTATATTGTTGTTGTTGTTTTCTGGTGTTTCTGGTAATGCTATGCGATCGCAGCCTTAGCTATGCGATCGCGGAGAAAAAATTGAGGGGCAAGGTTTTTGGCCTATGTGATCACGGATGTTGGCGTGCGATCGCAGAAAAGGGCTGGGCAGGCTAGTGCGATCGCGGAGAAGGAATTTTGGTGGGAGCTGGAAATGGCCTATGCGATCGCGGGTATGCTTGTGCGATCGTGGAGGAGTTATCTAGGTTGCCTGTGAGATCGCAGACGACTTCACGCGATCACATAGAGGGTCAGAACTGGGCAGTGTTGTTTTTAACCGAGATTATGGTCATTTTCTTCATTCCTTCAAAGCCATGGGCGATTTTTGGAGAGCTTCAAGAGAGTATTTTCGTCATCTATGTTAAGGTAAGTTACTCCTACTCATTTCAAGTTAAATACGAGATTTATGCATGGTCTAAACATGAGAAATTGTGGGAAAATTAGGATTTTTTTTGAAGAAAAACCTGGAAATTTGGAAATTTGGATTTTAGCCACGAATTGTGCATGAATATTGGAGTAAATTGTGTAATTTAATTAGTAAAGCTTCGGGTAGAGATTTTCTTCAAGAAATTTGAAGTCCAGGCACGTGGGTCCGAGGGCATTTTTGGTCATTTCATTGAGCCGGGCTGAGAAACTTTGTAATTTGAATTTGTTATGATCAATTGAGTATACTTTCATGGAATTATCGTTATTTGGATAGTTTGGGGGCGTTGCGCATTCGTTGGGGTCGTTGTAGGGGTTCGAAAGCCGGTGATGAATCTTCGGAGCGAGGTGAGTCTCCTTTCTAACATTGTAAGAGGGAACTGTCCCCATAGGTATTCTACATGCTGTGTGTAATTGTTTGTGGGGGTTACGTACGCACCAAGTGACGAGAGTCCATACGTAGCAGCTATTATTGTTATGTACGGGTAGTTAGGCCCCACATCATGCCCTGTGTTCTTCTTGTGATGAACTGTATGTTAAGAAATCCTGCTATGTGTAGTTTTGCTTCCTTGAGATTTATGGAATTTAAAATAAAATGAAAGGAATTGTTTTACAGAAAATAAAATATAAATAATTGTTTTACGGAAAATAATATGAAAGGGATTGTTTTATGGGAAGTAGTATGAAAGAAATTATTTATGGAAAGTATTATGAAAAGGAAAGAATATTGTGTGTGCATGTGAGCGCTTCGCAATTTACATTTCGCGAGCGATGTGTGATTTTCCACACTCTTATATTTGTAAAATATATAGGATCGGGCCGTACGCCACATCGGAGTTGAAAAGTATTTGTAATATATATGGGATCGGGCCGTACGCCACGACGGAGTTGAAAAGTAATTGTAATACATATGGGATCGAGCAGTACGCCACGGCTGATTTGAGAGGTATTCGTATACATTTATGGGAGGGGGCCGTACGCCACGGCGGATTTATAGATACATTTATGGGAGAGGGCCGTACTCCACAGCGGATTTAAAGAAAGGAAATTACTGATTTACTTATTTTTCAGAATTTATCTGGATTTCAGTGCCTTATATATATTTGCTGCTTAACTGCCTTCACATGTCTAATGCTCTCAGCATATTCTGTCCTATTTATATCGCTTGACCTTAGTGAGTGTCAAGTCGACCTCTCGTCACTACTTCTTCGAGGTTAGGCGGGATACTCACTAGGTACATATATGTATATGTACTCATGCTACCCTTTCTGTGCATTTTGTTGCACATGTATCTTCATATTTCAATGATTGATTTGGAGACTTGCTCGGGCTGCATTCATCCGGAGGCGTTCCGCAGTTGAAAAAATCTCTTTCTTTCTATATCTTTACATTGTATCTCTATTGCTTTGTCTAATTTATTTCTCGGACAAGAGTTGTATAATTGTATAAATTCTTAGAAACCGCTCATGTACTTGTGTCACCGGGTTCTGAGGATGTGTTGAGTCTTGTTTTATTGAATTAAATGGATTTCCTATCGTGTTTAATTTACAAAAGTTTATTTATTTGATTATGAAAAGCAATAAAGGCAACGATTCCGAAATTGTTAAACAGGATGGTATTTCAACTGATTAAGGGGTTGGCTTGCCTGATAGTGGTGTCCGGCGCCATCAAAACCCATAGGTTTTGGGTCGTGACAACGTGGTATCAGAGCTCTAGGTTCCCCTAGGTTTCACGAGTCATGAGCAAGTCTAGTAGAGTCTTGCGGATCTGTACAGAGACGTCTGTACTTATCTTCGAGAGGCTACAGGTCTGTTAGGAGTACTTCCCTTCTTGATTCCTCATCGTGCAATTTGATTCCCTTAAGGCTTATGCCTATGTTTCCTTCCTACTCGATCTTACGCGTCGCGAAGCGCTTGTTATGAATCGGGAATTTGAGGAGATTTGATGATGTTACAGATTTGGTGCGTGAAGTCTTCCGTGCGTAGTCGTTTGGGGCTGTTGTTGTTGCCCTGCAAGAAGAATATTATGTTTCTTCAGTTCAGTGGATGTGTTTCTGAGAACTTTGAGGCTGTGCTCAGATTGTTATGATGTTTTCAATTGGTTATCGCGCGGTGTTGGTATGTTGATAGAATGATTGCCCGTATGTTGGGGTGATGAATGGCTTGAAGGGAGGTCTTCTCAGGGGGCGATTTTGAGATTTCAGTATTTTAGTTCCGGCGAAGGAAAGGAATCTGGACTATGAAAGGTCCGGTTGGGATTGATAAAGTAGCAGGACTTTGTGGTTTCGAGTGAGGTGGAATACTCACCCGTGATGTAATATTGTCTTCATTGATCGAATGGGATGCGTTAAGTTTGTCGGTGTTATGGTTCTTCAGTTGCATTGGGTTAAAGTGTTGTGAAGCAATATTGAAGGAACGGATGTCGTAGATCGTGGTGTGTGGTGGTTTAGAATATAATAGCTACTTCTAGTGAAGACAACTCGAGGAAGATGATCTTTGAAGAGTCTGAAGTTGTGGTGATCTTCGGGTTTAAGAGCTACGGGAAATGATATGAATGGAGGCCGCAATTGAGAAGCATGCGATGAAGGAAGTCATGTGAGAAGTGTTAGGTAGCGGCTAAATCTCTAAACGCTCGGCGTCAGAGACGGAGGTCGGGTAATTGCTTAAGGGAATGAGTCCAACTAAGTAAGAAGTGGCAGTATAGCCTATGAGTTCAGTGGTAAGGCGGTGGCCTGCCTTGAGGAGGAATTGAAGTGATTTGAGAAATTTTGCGGATAGGAAGTAGGTCCACAAGCTTAAACTGAAATGTTGTTTATTCGACGGGAGGCTTGATGCAACACAGATGAGATTATTAGGGATGAGGAAGGATGCGATGTGGCAGGTGAATTTGAGGATATCGTGGCGCATTCAGTAGATGTCCCTGAGAAGCGGATGGACTGGTAAAGCTGGTGAATGAAAGCAGGCTTAGGATGGGGTGTTGATGTCATAGGGGGTGCATCGCAGTATTGTCGGACGGTGTCAATTGGTGATTTATGCAGGTGGGTTCTTTCTAGGTATAGGTTAGAAGGTATTTCTGGGAATAGGTTAATGGGTGTTCCTAGGTATAGGGTAGCAGGTATTTTTGGGAATAGGTTAGTGGGTATTTCTAGGAATAGGTTAGCAGGTATTTCTGGGCATAGGTTAGCGGGTATTTCTGGGTATAGGATAGCGGTGGTATGGTTAGTAGTTCTCTGTAAGGAATCATAGCGGAGATTCGTTAGGAGGCAGAATGGGCTAATGATGCTACGGATTTTTGGGTATTTGGGGAATGCTAAATTCGGAAGGGCTGACGGATTGGTTGAGCAAGATCATGCTAGCAAGGGAGAAAGGATCCCAACATGGGTCTAGAGTGAGATAAGGGGTAGCTTCGGGCTAAGTGGGGGAGTCCCACCACCTGTAGTTGGATTGTATGGTTGCGTCCTCATGGGATTGCGGAATTGCCAGTGTATCGGCAAGTTGTTACATCTAAGAGAAAGGAGTGAATCGGTAAGTGAGCATGGCATATGATAGAAATGTGCAAATTGGTCCTATTGGACCAGGGTTAGGCTCTGGAACACTAAGAATTTGTGCTTAAGACATAGGAAATTTGTAAGGGTAGTGACTCGGTCACGTGCTTCATTGAAGAGCATGTTCATGTGCTAGAAAAGCCTTGGAGTTGATTGTATTCGGGGCCAGCCAGAGTGGGTGACTCTCAGCAGCGGTCCTAGTGAATTTGAAAGTTCGAAACTGTGGTGTGTAGAAGGTTTCAGGCAGCAGTATGATTAAGAATCGAGCTTTTGCAGTATAATCTCTGAGGAGAAGGAGACTAGTTGAAGTGTTCTATGTTATTTCAACACGCAGGATAGTGTTGGAAGAGTGAGAGAAATAAATTCTGAGTTGTAGAAATATTTTCAGGAGGTTGTGAGACGGGTTGCGGAGTTTAGGCAACATGGTCTCGTGAATCAAGGTCACTCGGAACGAGTGAGGGTTGAGTTGCTATGAGTTGAAAAGAGATACTATTATCTTTGAGGCAATTAAAGATGATTAAGAGAAGATGGATTGGTTAGCCATGAGGAAACAGTGCCTGTTCGGCAGTGATCAGTTCCTTCTGTATGATTGGGCATGTGTATGGTTGGTACAGATGTGTGTGGGGCTTGTCGGCCATCGTAATAGATTTCAGTCGAAAGCATTCAAATGCTATGGCCTATCAGGTGTAGGCGGATCCCGGAAGGTTAGGGTGGTTCAGTCCACTACTTAAGGATTTGTATGTATTGTGAGGGTGAGAACTCACTTGTATGTTGCTAAAGTTTTCATGAATTGATGCAAGTGAAAGATTTCTATATGTGGTGAAGTGTTCACCCTATTAGTGGTTCAGGAGTTAGGACGGAATTCCTATGCCATCCCTTATCGACATGCTAGGTGCTGTAAGCAGTATGTAACTGGAATTAAGAATCGAGATTGCAATTTGTGTTGACAAGGATGTCATGAGCTCGGATGAGCAAGGAAACTGATGTTGTCTTCAATGTCACCTGAGATCGGTGTTTGGTGAAAGAGGCCTCGTATCCTGATTACGGGTCATTGAGTTGTTTTACAGCCTTAGGGTGGTCGGTAGTATGGATGTGCATACTGGCTACCTGTGTGAAAAGTCGTGAGAGCGTGACCACGGGAAGATTATGTAAGAGTGACTTGTAGTCACTTGATTGATTGAAGATTTGGACCAAGTATAAGGAAGTGCAATATTGCTTAATTGAGGATATATGCCTTAAAGGCGTTTGGTCCAGTTGGTTGTGGATTATGGGGTGTTTGTCCCAGCTATGACGATTGCTCTTGTGTATTATGAGAAAAAGGTGGGTTATTACGAACCTAGGTAAGGCTATCAGCCTAGTTCAGTGCGAGCAGAATTGGCTTGAAGTGAATGAATGGGTTTAAACAAGACTATGGGCTTCATGCGAGCCAGATGTGTTCATTTCTGTATAGCGCTCCTCAAGGAGGGGTATTGTGATATCAGGTGTTGTCCCGTCTTCGTCAAATTCATGTGATATTATGATTGTGCTCTGCGTGTGTGAAACGACATGATAAATTCTTATGTGTTAAGATTCCGCATGGCGATGCGGTTAAGTGAGCAGAATGACTCTTGAGATTCAGATTATATATCGCACCTCAGTTGTGCTTGAGTTTTGTGGCACATGGCTCTATCAGTCTCCCTAGAATAGTATTATGCACTCAGCGTGCTTGTGATCGATGTCAGTAAATTGTATTAGTGAGCCATTCAGCTCTGTGTATATATTTCTTTATGTAAATTCTATGATGGGATCGGGTGGTACGCCGCCACGGGTATGTTATTTGGATCGGGTTGCGCGCCGCAATTGTGTGATGTTGAGAAAGACTCCTATGATGATTATTCTTGTGTTTTACTTCCTATTTCTTTGAGGAAAGTTCATATTTATGGCGTGAGTCGGGTAGTCCCTTCCTGATGTCGTTTCCTTATATGTCGTGTTTGAATTGTGACCTTTTGGCGCATTATGGCATCGTGTGAGACTGTTGGTTATGCCTAGGGTGACTTGTTATCTGAGCAGTTCATACTGGGTGAGATGAGACTTATAAATTTGGTTTCACTGCATTAGGATTATGCGAGTATATTGAAAGGGAGTTGCCATTATTGGTTTGCAATGAGATGATGATCTATGTTTAGAGTAAAGATTTCAACATGTGGTTAACTCTGCAGATGGTTATGAATTTCTACACATCTCCTCCGTTGTGGTGATATCGTCAGCGTTATAGACGAATGTATGAATGTATCTGATAAGGTGCCTTGAGAGCATCAAATTCGCAGAATTCTGGCTATTAAGGTTCAGGGAGCGTTATTGTGGTCAGATGATGAACTATGCAGTGTATGGTGCTGATTCAGCAAAGGCGTGGAGTTGTGTTCTGGCGCCTCGTGTGGTAGTTGATACGGTGTTCAAATGTTAGAATCAGGCATGACAGAGAATTTCAGGTTGTTGGAACTGAGTTACGAACGTATTGTATGTATAAGAAGAGGATATCTTCAGATTTGATCAAGCTTGTGTGCTCAGCGGGGTTGTAGTAGCATGGTCAGGTGCACGAGGTGCTAAACAGTGATTTCACATAACTCCAGAGCAGTTCTTGGCACATTCGAGGACGAACGTCTGTTTAAGTAGGGGAGAATGTAACGACCCGACCGGCCGTTTTGAGCTCTAGCGTGTCGTTCAACGGTTTGAAGTCATGAACAACATGAATTCAGGTATATTGACTTGTGCGTATGGTGGGAATGGAAATTCAGGAAGATCGGAGTTGAATTGAAAGGGAAATATTCATTTCAGAGGCCTTAAGTTGAAGAAATTGAGTAAGATTGGGATTTTGAGTAAACGACCTCGGAATTAGGATCTAAAGGCTCCAGCAAGTTCGTATGATTATTTTGGACTTGGGCGTATGTCCGGACCTGGTTTTGGATAACCCGGGAGCGTTTCGGCATATAATGTGGAAGTTAGCCTTTTTGAAGGAATTTCCTAAGTTTGGCTTGAAGAGCATTTCTTAGATATTGACGTCCATTTGGGATTCCGAGTCTGGGAATAGCTCCGTATGGTGATTCTGGAGTTGGGCGCACGATCGGAAGTGACTTCGGATGTCCGAAGGTCATTTTGAAGCCTTTTGGCTAAAGATAGATATTTGAAGGTGTTTGAGAATCCGACCGGAAGAGGAAATTTTGATACTGGGGTCGGAATGCGATTCCGGAAGTTAGAGCAGGTCCGTAATGTCGAATATGACTTGTGTGCGAAATTTGGGATCAATCGGACGTGATTTGATAGGTTTCGGCATCGGATGTGAAAGTTAGAAATTTTAAAGTTCATAAAGTTGAATTCTTGAGCGATTCGTCATTTCGATGCTGTTCGATGTGATTTGAATCCTCGAGCAAGTTCGTGGGATGTCATGGGACTGAGTCGTGTGTTTGGACGGGGTCCCGAGGGCCTCGGGTGTGTTTCGGGGTGGTTTCAGGTCACCTCAGAGTATATTGCTGTTGCTGTTTTCTGGTGTTTGTGGTAATGCTATGCGATCGCATCCTTAGCTATGCGATCGCGGAGAAGAAATTGAGGGGCAAGGTTTTTGGCCTATGCGATCGCGGATGTTCGTGTGCGATCGCGGAGAAAGGCTGGGCAGGCTAGTGCGATCGCAAGGAGGGAGGTGCCATCGCGGAGAAGGAATTTTGGTTGGAGCTGGAAATGGCCTATGCGATCACGGGTATGCTTGTGCGATCGCGGAGGAGTGATCTGGGTGGCCTGTGCGATTGTAGACGACTTCATGCGATCGATAGAGGGTCAGAACTAGGCAGTGTTGTTTTTAACCGGGATTATGGTCATTTTCTTCATTCCTTCAAAGCCATGGGCGATTTTTGGAGAGCTTCAAGAGAGGAGTTTCGTCATCTATGTTAAGTTAAGTTACTCATTTAAAGTTGAATACGAGAATTATGCATGGGCTAAACATGAGAAATTGTGGGAAAATTAGGATTTATTTTGAAAAAAAACCTAGAAATTTTGAAATTTAGATTTTAGCCACGAATTGAGCATGAATATTGGAGTAAATTGTGTAATTTAATTAGTAAAGTTTCGAGTAGAGATTTTCTTCAAGAAATTTTGTAGTCCGGGCACGTGGGCCCGAGGGCATTTCTGGTCATTTCATTGAGTCGGACTGAGGAACTCTGTAATTTGAATTTGTTATTATCAATTAAGTATACTTTCATGGAATTATCGTTATTTGGATAGTTTGGGGGCGTTGCGCATCCGTTGGGGTCGTCGTAGGGGCTCGGAAGCCGGTGATGAATCTTCGGAGTGGGGTGAGTCTCCTTTCTAACCTTGTAAGAGGGAACTGTCCCCATAGGTGTTCTACATGCTGTGTGTAATTGTTTGTGGGGGTTACGTACGCACCAAGTGACGAGAGTCCGTACGTAGCGGCTATTATTGTTATGTCCGGGTAATTAGGCCCCACATCATGCCTTGTGTTCTTCTTGTGATGACCTGTATGTTATGAAATCCTGCTATGTGTAGTTTTGGTTCCCTGAGATTTATGGAGTATAAAATAAAATGAAACAAATTTTTTTACGGAAAATAAAATGAAAAGAAATGTTTTACGGAAAATAATATGAAAGGGATTGTTTTACGGGAAGTAGTATGAAAGAAATTGTTTATGGAAGGTATTATGAAAAGGAAAGAATATTGTGTGTGCATGTGACCGCTTCGCAATTTACATTCCGCGAGCGATGTGTGATTTTCCCTACTCTTATATTTGTAAAATATATGGGATCGGGTCGTACGCTATGGTGGAGTTGAAAAGTATTTGTAATATATATGGGATCGGGCCGTAGGCCACGGCGGAATTTAAAAGTAATTGTAATATATATGGGATCGGGTCGTACGCCATGGCGGATTTGAGAGGTATTCATATAAATTTATGGGAGCGGGCCGTACGCCACGGTGGATTTAAAGATACATTTATGGGAGCGGGTCGTACGCCACGACGGATTTAAAGAAAGGAAATTACTGATTTACTTTTTTGCAGAATTTATTTGGATTTCAGTGCCTTATACATATTTGCTGCTTAACTTCCTTCACATGTCTACTGCTTTCAGCATATTTATTCCTATTTATATTGCTGGACCTTAGTGAGTTTCAAGTCGACCTCTCGTCACTACTTATTCGATGTTAGGCGGGATACTCACTGGGTACATATATGTATATGTACTCATGCTACACTTTCTGTGCATTTTGTTGCACAGGTATCTTCATAGTTCAGCGATTGATTTGGAGACTTGCTCGGGCTGCATTCATCCGGAGGCGTTCCACAGTTGATATAGTCTCTTTCTTTCTATATCTTTACATTGTATCTCTATTGATTTTGTCCCATTTATTTCTCGGACAAGAGTTGTATAATTGTATAAATTCTTAGAAACTGCTCATGTACTTGTGTCACCGGGTTCTGGGGATGTGTTGAGTCTTGTTTTATTGAATTAAATTGATTTCCTATCGTGTTTAATTTACAAAAGTTTATTTATTTGATTATGAAAAGCAATAAAGGCAACAATTCCGAAATTTTTATACAGGATGGTATTTCAACTGATTAAGGGATTGGCTTGCCTGACAGTGGTGTCCGGCGCCATCACAACCCATATGTTTTGGGTCGTGACAATTTCTATTTTTCCTACCACCTCACTAAATCCTATCTCTTTCACCCAATCTTTAAAATAGGAACATGAATTTGATATTTCAAAAGTGGTTTGAAGAAATAAATATGCTCTTGCTGCCTAGAAACAACCCAAGAGAAGGCGAGATCACAACGGTATTCTCATAGAATGGTGGAATTTACTGGGGATTCAAGACTAAAATATTTTTCCTAGTTCCCAAGATTTTTCTTTCAACATCAGAATCCTACGTGAAGTTTTGTGTTGAGATGTTGTCCAGAGACAAGAAAATATGTGAAGTCAACTCTTCGAGGTGAAGTGTCTATCATTTGATATAAATGACATTAACAAACATTTTTTAAAAATGGAAAAGATATGCTTTGGGATAGGCATCAATTAATGTAAGCCTTTATTTTCTCTCTTCCCAAATTGTTAGTAGGCCATACATGACCATCATTGAGGAAAATTTCAAGTTAATAGAAGTGTCACAAGTCGCTACATTAGGCAAGCAATTTTAGTCGCACTTGAGGACATTTTTACAAAGTGCTCTACCCTAAAATAAATTATACAAAACAATCAATGTTTGACAAAGCATGTCGCAAATCTGATCTAATCACCGGGTCGGGATGTTCGTGCCGCACACCTAGGCCGCCAAAAGCATTCAGAAGGTCAAAATGGCCATGAATTCCAGATTAGAGGAAAAGGTACAAGCGACACACAAAGTATTTCAGAAGAAGGAGGCCACATAATTTTTAGAAAAAGAAGCGGTGTTATATTTGCACCAAGATTGGAAATTTTGCAAGAAATTGTCCCCAATCACGAAGATTTATCAAACTTCTTTTAAAAATTGAGGATTACACGGGTATACATCTCATAGAAGAAGATGGCCTTTAATCCATATCCTCTATTGATGATGAACCCACTGAAGAAACTCTATTCTCTCTTGATATATACGAAGACTATGGTGTTGACCATTACATAATTATAGAACCAGCAGCCAAATCACTAGAGGAGATGAACTCTCTCAAGGTTATCCCTCAGGAGGAACTCAAAGTTTATCCATCTAAATGGAATAAACCAACTCAGATCATTGCATTTATTGACACTGGAGCTGCTTGTTCGCTCACGAATCCAATTACTATCCCTGAAGACCAATGAGTGCCACATTTCAAGGATTTTAACACTTCATCAAATTGGATAATGACTACCACAATCAACACAAAGCAACCTACCACAATTGATACTTTTTATAGGATTGAAATACAATACCAAGCTAATAAGGTCTGATGTACCAGGAAAAGAAGTTACTACTGGATTCAACATTTTGAGACAACTAAAAGATCAGCTCTGGGTAAGGGTTAATTGGATAACCTTTAAGAAGCAATTCAAAACCTATTCTGAGATCCCAAGGCTATTCTAAATCGCCAACGATGAACAAAGCAAGGAGATCGAAAAACACATATTAATATGCGGAATTCTACAAGGATTTGATGAAGAAAGATAAAAGATCGTTATGAAAAAATGAATAATATCAAGCTCACATTCAAGAAGAATAAACATATCAATTCAACATAAGCCAGTTATTCAGGCATGAACCTAAATCATCTTCTGCTTGCAAAGAAGGAGAGGAAAGAACTCTTGGAATTTAATTTGATAGAGCTATAACATTTACAATGTGCATGTTAAGCATTTTATGTCAACACAAGAGCTGAACAAACAAGAGGTAAACGTAGATTACTTGTTACCTATCATCATCTTAAACACTTCTTCTAAGATGATAAATTTCGTATCCTAAATAATCTCACCCTTTTTCTCCCACTTAGCTGTAACGATCCGACCGGTTATTTTACGTTATCGGACCCCGTTCCCCTGTCTAAGTCTTCCCATAGCGGCTTCTTGTGATTTGTGACTTGCGGGGACTGGTGGTTCAGGATTTGGAAGTGTTTTGAGCAATATAGGAACACTTGGTTCCTTAAGGTTGGCCTATTTGGCAACATTTTGAGCAAACGACCTCGGAATCGAGTTCCGACAATGTCAGTAGCTTTGTATGATGATTTCGGACTTGAGCGTATGTTCGGAATGGGTTTTTGATAACCCGGGAGCGTTTCGGCACCCGATATAGAAATAAGGATTTCCTTAAATTTGAAATTTAGTTTGGGACGTGATTTTATGATATCGAGGTCCGAATGAAATTCTGAGATAGGTAATAGTTATGTTATTTTATTTATGACTTGTCTGCAAAATTTGAAGTCATTCCGAGTAGTATAAGCCTGTTCGGCGCATTTAAATGAATTCTAGAACTCTAAGTTCAAAGTGTTGATTCAATTTGGTTTTGGGGTCAAATTCTGAGTTTCGTTGTTGTTTTTCACGTTCTAGAAGTTCGAGCGAGTCCGTATCATGAATACAGACATGCTGGTGCCTTTGGACGGGGTCCCGAGGGGCTCGGGTGAGTTTTGGACCCCTGGGAGCTGAATTAAAACGCTAGAATTTTCTGTATCTTGTTTCCTTCTTTGTGTTCGCGGGGTGTGGCCGCGTTCGCGAAGAAGGAATTGGGCAGGGGCTACAGATTCTCTACGCGTTCGCGTTCCCCATCTTGCGTTCGCGATGGGTTGGGCCCCCTGGCCTTCGCGTTCGCACCCCTCCAGCCACGTTTGCGAAGGTCTAGCCCAGCTAGCCTCCGCGTTCGCGGGCCCTCTATACCGTTCGCATAGGGTCCATCCAATTGGGCCGGCCCAGATGCTGTTTGCCTTCGCGTTCGAGGCCCCTCCCTCGTGTTCACGTAGAAGGCCCTGTGGGCGTGGCCAATTTAAAGCATCGCGAACGAACTGCCCAGGGTGCGTTCGCATAGGGTAATTCCATGGGCAGTGTATTTTTATAGTGGGTTTAGTTCATTTTCCTCCCTTTCCATCTTGTTCCTTGAGTTAATTGAGAGCGTCCAAGAGGACCATTCAACCTAGTACTTGAGGTAAGTAAATTTCTTATTAACACCGAGTTTAAACATCAATTTCTAGTGAAATCCTCTACTAATTTATCAAAATCATGACTTTGGGTAGGAATTTTAGGGCTTTCGAAGGATTTGCAAATTGTATGTTTAAGTCCATGAATTTAAGTAGAAATCACGTATTAATGATCCTTGGGCTATGAGAGAGTGATTCCTTCGAGAATTTTCAGAATTCGAGCGTGCGTGCCCTGGGTTGAAATTTAGAAATTCTTCAAGAATGTGAATTTTGGGATAAATGAGATAATCCCTTTTCTTTGAACATGAATTGATGTAATTATACTATATTTGGCTAGTTGCGAGCCCTCGAGAGTAGAGTTCGGAGTTCCGGGCGCATCATTGATCCGAGGGGTAGATTCGACACGAGGTGAGTCTCCTTTCTAACATTGTAAGAGGGAATTGTCCCCCTAGGTGATGTATATGCTATGTGTAATTTTTTTGGGGCTACGTACGCAGCTAGTGATGAGAGTCCGTACGTAGCGGCTATCATTGTTATGTACGGGTAGTTAGACCCACATTATGCCCTATATGCTTCCTTGCCTTATATGCTTTCCTTGAAATGCCTTATATGCTACTTCTAATGCCATATGTACTATGAGATCATGTTATGTAATAGTATTGTTTCTCCGAGGCTTTATGGAAATTGTTGAATTGAAAGTAATTGGTTATGGAAAGTAAGTTTTATAAGTTATTGTGTGTGCATGTGACCGCTTCGCAATTTACATTTCGCGAGCGATGTGTGATTTCCCCCACTCTCATGGGAGCGGGCCGTACGCCATGGTGAATTTAAAGGTGCACTTTTGGGACGGGCCAATCGATCCTCGGCAGTGCACAAAGATGATATAATTGAGAATGCACTTTTGGTACGGGCCGTTCGATCCTCGGCAGTGCATGGACGAAGTTGTACAATGTTATGATATGGTTACATTGAAACACACACTTATGGTTTGGGCCGTTTGATCCTCGACAATGCGCAGGCATGACTATGGTAAGCATGCACTTTTGGGATGGGCCGTTCGATCCTCGGCAGTGCATAGCTATTTTTCCTTATGACTCCGGCCGGTTGTCTTATTCCCCTGTGCGCATGAGTATTTGGCATTGTTTCATGGATATTGACTTGTATTAGATATTTGCGGGAAAGAAAGTGACCATTGTTATTGTTCCAGTATTTTTCTTGGATTTCTGTGCTTTATACATAATTGCTACTCACTCTCTTACATGTCTACTGCTTTTATTTTATCATTGTTATATCATTTTGTTGGACCTTAGTGAGTGTCAAGTCGACTTCTCGTCACTACTTCTTCGAGATTAGCCGGGATACTCATTGGGTACATATTTATTTAATATGTAATCATGCTGCACTTCTGTACTTAACTGTACAGGTTCTGAGCCTAGTGCATCTGGTTATCAGACCGGATCTAGATAGTGACCGTAGCGGGCTTGACTTCACGGTGAGCTGCTTCCTCTGGCGATCCCCAGCAGCACCATGGAGTTTCATTTACTTTTGTTTCCCGTCTATTAATGCAGACAACGAGATTGTATATATTATTATCCTTTGTATATTCAGTTAGTATGCCCATGACACTCGTGACACTAGTTCCTGGCACACACATAGTTGTTGTTTTGGGATTTTGGGCTGTATATATACGTGCTTGTATTTTGGCTCGCGCCTCTTTATAGCTACTCTATCTACCACTGAGTTATTATCTTTCGATATCCCGATTTAACTTGTTAAATTAGGTAAATGGGTGAATAATTGAATCAAGTAAAAAGAAGCACTTAGTGAAATTTATGTTGGCTTGCCTAACCACGTCGTTGGGCGCCTTCATGACCTGGATTAGGATTCTGGGTCGTGACAATGTGGTATCAGAGCTCTAGGTTCACGTAAGTCTCACGAGTCACAAGCAGGCCTTGTAGAGTCTTGCGGATCGGTATGGAGACGTCTGTACTTATCTTCAGGAAGCTATAGGATGTTAGGAAACCTCCCTTTATTCATATTCTGTCGTGCAATCAATGATATACTCAAACTTATTCTTCTATTCTCTCACATATGGTGAGGACGCGTGCATCCAATGTTCCTGATCCGGGAGATTCCGATGCCCCCGCCGCCCGAGGTCGTGGTAGAGGCAGGGGTAGAGTACCTGCTCGAGGTAGGGGATGAGGGCGTCCCAGAGCTATACCAGTGGCACCACCAGAGGACCGTATTATAGAGAAGCAGGATGAGGTGCCTCCAGTAGCACCTGCTCTAGTGGATTTGATGAGGCGCCAGGCTTCCAGGAGGTCATGGGTCGTATGCTGAGATTCATGGACACTATGTCCCAGGCTGGTTTATTTCCAGTTGACCCTGCTATTTCTCAGGCAGGAATGGGAGTCCAGACCCCTACTACTCAGGCCACAGGTCAGGCAGCAGCAACACCTCATACCCCGGGTACACCGCCCGTGGTTGGGGTTTAGCCTGTAGTAGCAGCCCCAGAGCCCAGGCCAGTTGCAGAGGGTGACCAGCAGAAGATGTTGGATAGATGGACCCGACTTCGCCCTCCAGTCTTCGGGGGTGAGTGGGGTGAGGATGCCTAGGATTTCATCGATAGGTGCAGGGACAGACTACACAACATGAGGATTTTGGAGTCCCATTGAGTGGATTTAACAACATTTCTGTTAGAGGGCAGAGCTCGCAGGTGGCGACAGTGTTATATTCTCAGCAGACTAGCAGATTCTCCTCCTGTCACTTGGGATCAGTTTGTGCAGGTGTTTGTAGACATATATATTCCACCCTCTGAGAGGGAAGAGTTGTGGCGTCAGTATGAGCAGCTAGAGCAGAGGCAGATGAATGTGACAGATTATGAGGCCAGATATTCAAAGTTGTCACGGCATGCACTTTTGATATTGCCTACCGATGTCGAGAGAGTGCGGCGGTTTGTGGATGGGTTACACCCAGGTATTAGGGCCACCATGGCCCGAGAGGTTGAGATGGTACTCCTTACCAGCTTGTAGTCGAGATAGCTTGACGGATTTAGGGGTATCTGTTGAGGAGCAGGGAACAGGGTCAGCATGGTCAGCAGGATAAGAGGGCTAGGTTCTCAGGGGATTTCAGGGATGCTCCGACTAGGAGCAGAGGTCAGTTCGGGGGTGGTCAGCCCAGCACGCCTCCATATTCAGCACCTCCACTACCTCCTCGAGGTGGTCCAGTGAGGCCTCACTTCAGTGCCATGCCAGAGCGTTCCTATCGTCCTCCAGCTACTCAGAGTTCACCCAGTGGTTACTGCAGTCGCCAGAGATCCTCCGGTTCTTATTTCCGTGCTATGCCCGAGGGTCCACATCGCTTCCTGGCTATTTAGGGGTCTTCCTTTTCGGGGCAGCAAGCTATGGTACCTAGAGGTTGCTATGAGTGTGGAGATCTAGTTCATATGCAGAGACATTGTCCCAGGATTCGGGGCAAGGCGGTGCATCAGGGTTATCAGCCTAGGGGTCCAGCATCAGCAGTCCGGCCACCTAGAGGTGGAGGACAGGTCGGCAGGGGTCGTTCTAGAGGGGGAGGCCAGTCAAGGGGAGGTCAGTTAGCTCCTATTCACTCTGGGGGAGTTAAGTCTTCAGGAGCCTCAACCAGATTTTATGCCATTCCGGCCAGATCAGGTGCAGTGGCCTCAGACGCCGTGATCACATGTATTATCTCAGTATGTGGTCGAGAGGCTTCGGTACTATTTTATCTAGGATCCACATATTCATATGCTTCAGTACTATTTGCTAATTTTCTGGATGTTCCTCGTGAGTCCTTGGGTTCTCCTATATATGTGTCCACTCATGTGGGCGATTCTATGGTGGTAGACCGGGTCTATCGGTCTTGTGTTATCACTTTTTGCGGTTTCGAGACCCGGGCAAATCTTTTATTGATGGATATGATTGATTTTGAGGTTATCCTAGGAATGGATTGGCTATCTCCTTATCATGCTGTGCTAGATTTCCATGCCAAGGCGGTCACTTTAGCCATGCCTGAGTCGCCTAGGCTAGAGTGGAGAGGTTCTTCAGTTAGTGCATCCAGCCGAGTTATTTCCTTCATGAAGGCTCGACATATGGTCAAGAAGGATTGTTTGGCTTACCTTTCTTATGTGCGGGACACCACCGCCGAGTCTCCGACTATCGATTCAGTAGCAGTTGTTTGAGAGTTTGCAGATGTGTTTCCTTCAAACCTTCCAGGCATGCCTCCAGAGCGAGATGTTGATTTCTGTATTGATTTAGCTCCAGATACTCAGGCTATTTTCATTCCCCCGTATCGTATGGCTCATAACGAGTTTAAAGAGTTAAAGGAGAAACTTGAGGAGATGTTTGTTAAGGGGTTCATTTGGCTGAGTGTGTCGCCGTGGGGTGCTCCAGTCCTATTTGTGAAGAAGAAGGATGGGTGTATGCGGATGTGTATTGATTACCGCCAGCTGAATAAGGTTACTATTAAGAATAAGTATCCTCTGCCGCGTATCAATGATTTATTTGACTAGTTTTATGGTGCTCATGTGTTTTCCAAGATTGATTTGAGATCAGTTTATCATCAGTTGAAGATTCGGGCTTCAGATGTTCCGAAGATTGCATTTCGTACCAAATATGGCAATTATGAGTTCCTAGTGATGTACTTTGGTTTGACTAATGACCCAACATCATTCATGGACTTTATGAAAAGGTTATTCAGGCCGTATATAGATTCCTTCGTCATCATTTTCATTGACGACATCTTGATTTATTCGCGGAGCCTGGGTGAGCATGAGCAGCATTTGAGAGTTGTGCTCCAGACCTTACGGGAACAGAAGCTATATGCTAAGTTCTCCAAGTGCGAGTTTTGGTTAGATTCCGTGGCATTTTTAGGGCATGTGGTATCCGGAGAAGGTATCAAGGTTAATCCTCAGAAGATTGAGGCGATTCAGAGTTGGCCGCGTCCTACTTCAACTACAGAGATCAGGAGTTTCTTGGGCCTAGCAGGCTATTATCGCCGATTCGTGGAAGGGTTCTCTTCTATTGCAGCTCCATTGACCAGATTGACTCAGAAGAATCCCCCATTTTGGTGGTCTGACGAGTGTGAGGCGAGGTTTCAGAAGCTCAAGTCAGCATTGACCTCAGCACCAGTTCTGACATTGCCTTCCGGTTCTGGGATATATACTGTGTATTGCGACGCTTCACACGTCGGGTTGGGATGTGTGTTGATGCAGGACGGGAGAGTTATTGCTTATGTTTCGCGTCAGCTGAAGGTTCATGAGAAGAATTATCCTGTGCACGACCTGGAGTTGGTGGCGATTGTTCATGCTCTGAAGATTTGGAGGCACTACTTGTATGGTGTGTCTTCTGAGGTTTATACAGACCACCGCAGTTTGCAGCACTTATTCAAGCAGAGGGATCTTAACTTGATGCAACGTAGGTGGCTTGAGTTGTTGAAAGATTATGATATTACTATTCTTTATCATCCGGGCAAGGCAAATGTGGTGGCAGATGCTTTGAGCAGGAGGGCAGAGAGTATAGGTAGCTTGGCCTACATCGCAGCTGAGGAGAGACCTCTAGCCTTGGACATTCAGTCCTTTCCTAATCGCCTTGTGAGATTAGACCTTTCGGAGCCTCGTCGAATTCTAGCCTATGTGGTTGCTCAGTCTTTGTTATTGGGAGAGATTAAGGCCCGACAATTTGATGATCCATGCTTAGCAGAGCTTCGGGAGACGGTGGTCCAGGGCAGGGACTAGGAGGTTACTTTGGGCGAGGATGGTTTCTTGATACTCTAGGGCCGTTTGTGTGTTCCTAATATTGATGGCATGAGGAAGAGGATTCTAGAGGAGGCCCACAGTTCTCGGTATTCTGTTCATCCGGGTGCGACGAAGATGTATCGTTACTTGAAGCAGCATTACTGGTGGAGGCTGATAAAGAAAGACATTGTGCAGTATGTGGCTAGGTGCCTCAATTGCCAGCATGTTAAACACGAGCATCAGAGGCCGGAAGGCCTACTTCAGCAAATGCCCATTCCTGAGTGGAAATGGGAGCGCATCACTATGGACTTCGTGGTTGGGTCGCCTCGGACTTTGCGGAAGGTTGACGCGGTATGTGCCATGCTATACGAAGGGATGGAATTGGTTGAGTTCCCGGAAGAAAATCGATGCGAAAATCAATCTCTCGCTCTGGAGGAATACCTTGAAGTTCATCTGGGAATACATGTGCGTACTCTTTAACTACTAGAATAGACTGAAGTGTAGGTATCTCAGCATCTGCATCTCTAGCTCGCACAATATGATAAATACACCCTTTGGCGATCATCTTCCTCGCCTTCAGATAAGAAATAAACCTACCTCTGGGTGTCACTGTATTACCTACCCATTCAAGGACTGGCTCACCAGAAAAATGAAATCTAGCTATATTTGCTCGACAATCAACTGTAGCATAGCAAGCTTCCAACCAGTCCATGCCCATGATAACATCAATATCCAACATCTCTAGTTCAACTAGGTCGGCTGAGGTCTGACGACCACAAACTGACTCCATAAAACCTCGATAAACCCTTCTAGAAATAATAAATTCTCCGACCGGTGTAGATACCGCAAATGGATCACTTAGTATTTCAGGCACTATACCAAAATTCACTGCGACAAATGGGGTAATACACGATAAAGCAGATTCTGGGTCTATCAAGGCATAAGCATCGTGAGAGAAAATGGTCAACATACTTGTCAAAACGTTTGAAGACTACTGGTCCTGTCGACCCGCTAAAGCATAGCTACGATTTTGGTTACCACCTGATTTGGAACCACTACCTTTTCCTCGACCTCTACCAGCCGAAGACTGATACTCGTGCCCTGAAGGATGCACGGACATAGATGATCCTGTTGCTGAATTCGGTGGTTGTGCCATACCCACATAATCTCTATTTGGGAAGTCTCAGATCATATGCCCCAGATGTCCACATGTATAACAAGCATTGGAACCGACACGTCATTGTCCCAAGTGTACTACCACAGATGTCACACCGTGGCAGAAATGGCCATGTCTGCCCTGAACCTCACTGTCGCTGGAAACCAGACGCCTGTGAGCTCTCACCTGGTCCTAATTGAGTATAGCAGTTATACCAGTAACCCTGTAACTGAAGTGGCGGAGGCCTAGGTGGTCGTTCGAAGTATTGGGGCATATAACTGCCTTGAGACTACTCTTGATACTTGGAAAATCTCATCATCTTACGTTGTCCAGACTCAGTCCTCTCTGTACCCTACTGTCTACGCCTACCCCTTTCTATATTTTGTGTGAATGCCTGAATCCGGGAGATATCCATACTATCCTGCAATGCAGCGGTGGAACATGCATCGGTCAACTCTAGGGCCAACTCTGCTATAAACCTATGAATCCTATCCCGCATAGTAGCAACTATGGATGGTGCATATTTGGCCAATGAGTCAAAACAGAGACTATACTCTCAAACACTCACATTGCCCTGCTTAAGGGCTAGAAACTGATCAACTCGAGCATGTCGGTTCTCCCGCGGTAAATACTAGTCAAGGAAGGCATCCGAAAAATTCTCCCTAATAGCTGGAGGTGCATCACGTCCCCTAGACCTCTCCCATCCATCGTACCAAAGGATAGCTATATCTTGGAGACGGAAAAAATACTAGCTCAACGACCTCTTTCTCTGTGGCAAGCATAACCCGAAAGATACTGTGAAACTGATCTATGAATTCCTCTTATCTATCTCCGTGAACTCTGGGGGATTCAAAGCGATAAACTCTCAGACCCTTGAACTCCCAGCACCCTCAAATGATCTTGCACTAACGGATGCTCTAGCCTGTTGCTGGGTAGCTACCTACTGTTGCAATAAGTGCACCGAACTCCTCAAATCATGATATTATGGAAGCAGAGGGGGAACTAGATGTGCGGTCTCCCTAGGAATCTCCACAGGTGGTGGAGGATCCGGTAATGGCTTAGTAGGTATCTCTCCTTGGGCCTCAGATTGGGCCCCATCTACTGGGAGTACCCTACTAGTCCCCTCACATATCGCTATATCTCTCATCTGGCTAGTCGTAGTCTTCACAGTCGCCGTCATATGTACATGATAACGCCAACATGTAAGGTTAACTCATATTTCCTATAACTCAGTTTTACATCACGATTTAGGTGTGAAAGAATGGTAATCAACTCCTAAATGCCATGTGGTCCCCTGTTTATATAATGTGGTACGCGACACATATATAAACAAGACCCTACTAGACACGGCTTGTAGACTCCCTAGGACATAATTTCTCTAACACCACTTTTGTCACGTCCCAAACTTGGAGAGCGAGACCGGTACCTGGTACACCACTTCTGCCATGCCCTGAACTTGGGGGGGGGGGGGGGGGGG